>JAZHYW010017760.1:0-22593 GCA_037355805.1 Ixodes ricinus | reverse complement strand
CTGGCTGGACGGGCATTTTTCCTACCTGCCAAAAATGGATTCGTAGGCCGCCGAGAAATCATTAACAACAAAAACTCGGGATTTATTCGGATTCCAGCGGAGCTGTTTATAGTATTTTGTGTTTAACTAATATAAGCTCCTTTAAAGCTGTGTGCGAGAATGATACGAATGTAAGAGATATCTGCAGCTCATCCAGGTTGAAGGTTGAGTGAGAATGCAATAGTATTGATTATTGGCGAGAAATTTTAAAAAGTAATAATGACAGCTTGTCTGTGGTGCATTCGGAATTGCTTACTCAAAAACTGTGCGGGAATTGGTCGAAATTCCCCCCTGATCGCTGAAGAAACATATCCCCATGATTCCCGAGTAGCGGCTGCGTTTGGGGATTGAGCCACTAATTTTTCGGCTCGTTAACACTTCGAAATAATTAATCTAACACTGAAATCTCCGTGAAAAATTAGCAGACATAATCCCAAACTTAAGTTTACAAAGCTGAAGTTTGTGATTATTTGGTTAATATAGCTCGCGAACAATGAGTCATTCACAGCCTAGAAAAAAAAGGCACTTTTTTATCTTTTTTTACTTTTATATATTGAAAATTGACGCTAGATAAAAGCTGTATATTATTGCTGCCAGATAACGAAGTATACCAGTGCTAAATTAAATAATGTTGTATACATGTGAGATATACCTGATAAGGCTGTATATACTCCAGATAAGGTTGCATATACTCCAGATAGATATAGGCCGTATATATTCATATAATGTTTTATATTCAGTTATCTGACGCAAGGTTTTCCATACGGGCTGTAACCGCACCAGTCTGTCATTACAGGCACCCAAGTTCTGTATTGCCAGGTCTCGGGTTGCACCTCGCCTTGTTTACACTGTCTATTACATGGGAAAACACGACATATTACATGGCAGTTAAGAGGCACGATTAATAATGCATAATTCTTGTTTACATACAGTTTTTTCCAGATTTTGTTTCAAAGTGTGCCGTAAAGTTACACTTGCTTGTTTGTCCCGGTGAGAGTAAGGGCCAGAGGGACCATTATAGGGTGGCTATTCTGCGAAGTCAGTTATTTAATTAAAATTCGTTATTTTTAATTAGTGGAAATAGATATATGCTTCTAGTTAATCTTGTATGTAATGGAAAACCAATCAACTCTTTAGGAACGACTTACTTGGGAAACTTTCCGGCGCACTCAAAGGTATTACTTAGAAGCAGTAAGAGCCAAACCTAGCAGTGGTGGAACGCGATGATAACGAACTCATCCGCGTACCGCCACTGCTAGGCTTGTGGTTGCTTACGAGTGGTAACTTTGGCGCGCTCCTGAGTTTCCCAATGAGCTTCAAGTCGTTCTAAAGAGTTGATTTTGGGTTTCGATGACGTTCTCTAGGTTTCTAATTGGAACCATATAGTTTTTTTCACTAATTAAAAAGTTAATTAACGAATTGCAAATATTTTCCGACTTATCGCAAAGATTCAGCTACGCATTATTAATGTCCCCTGGCCGTATTACTCATCTAAAAACTGCCAAATGAAACTTTCGTTAGCTTTTGTAAAACAAATACTTATAGCTAAAAAAAAAGAAAAAACAGAGCTATTTTTGACGGAGATTTGTCTTCAAGTCGAAACGTTGAATACAATTCTTTCCTCCGTTGCCCTGCATCTCTTCCTCTCTCTCTGTATATATATATATATATGTGTGTGTGTGTGTGTGTGTGTGTGTGTGTGTGTGTGTGTGTGCATACATACCATAACGCTTTCTGTGTTGACCAGGAATTTTTGTGTGAAATTAAATAAAAAGCATCGGGGTATTTATGTGAAATCCGCTTTAACTGTATTTAAGTATATTTGCCACTGCAGCTTAATTCACTCGCAAGAATGTTTGGGGTATCCTAAAGAAAATTGGGAATCTGCACGGTGATTCCTTAACAACAAGAGTCGTTCATCGAACATGTTAAGGAAAACATTACTCGAATTATTTACGATTGATGCCTTCGAAGTTTTGATTACAACTTCAAAATTTGTTCATGATACCCAGTTGTTTTCTACGCTCGGCTACGGAATAAGTGTCCCGAGCGTTCCCCTCCTATTCGGACAAACGTCGCGAGATAAGCAGCTTGACAAAGGCCGAGGAGCTGAGGGCGCGCGGGCCCAACCGAGCCGATGCCAGGATGCAGTTCTCCTCACCCCGATACTTCTCCGTCTATCCAGTGCTGACGGGGGCCTTGCGAGTTAAAACATTACACCTTTTATATTGCCCTGAATACTGTGATATCGACATATCGTTACGCAGATCGAAGAGCATCTCATCGATATACCTTCAACAGCGGATCTTGCGACGAAGCGGGATCGGAATCTGGTTGGCTGACCAGACGAGATTCGGCAACGTCGCGAGGTTCCATTCCCGGGCCGTCTTTCGCCGTAATTTCAGTGCCGCGCGATTGAAAGATGTCTGGAGGGCGCTCTGGCCTAGTCTCCGCCAGACTGAGCGCCTTCCATGAAATCAGCGGGGAATTCGAGCAATATTCGCCGCGATCTGTATCTGTGGTTATTCTCGGCGTCGCAGCAGCGCATCGAGCGCACACCGTGCAGTAGGCCGTTCTCCGGCCTGCGGGGCGGGCGGCGGTTGGCAGGCGCGGGCGCTCGCCGGGGCCTTCGGGCGTGGCGCCTGGCGGCGGGTGCCAGATGTCCACGCAGGCGGAGAGCGCGCTCGGCGTGGGGCCCCGGCGGCGGAGGAAGTCGCAGTGCGATGGACCCCGGGCGGTTCGTGCCTGCAAGACAAGCGCAGACACGACGTCTGGCGACGCCAGTGCTGCTGGTACCGCCATGCACCACCACCAATACACCATACATGGCAAGAAGATCGTTGTCTGGGCTGGCGTTCTGCACCACGACGCGGAGCAGAAGAGCGAGGCGCCCTCAGCATCCGCGGACCAGCCGCCCTCCCCCCCTTGCCGCAAGTCATCGCAAGTGCCTCCTGATTACATCCGAGACACGACGCTCCAGCAACATACAAATTTTCAGTAGTCTCAACGCTACTTCCCAGTTCTTCGCGTTGATTTTGCTCGAGGAGCCGGGAATATTTCGAAGTAGGCCTGCGTAGTCTGGGATATCGTTGATCTCGTCCTTCTGGACGTAGCCGTGCCGCAGATTCAGGAAACTCCGAAATTTCTGTTTTCATGCTGCAGTTGCATACCCTCCCAATGACTCCAAGAGTTTCTGAAAATGCCGCGGGATTCAGACGTGTCTGCTGCGGCTCGGAGGTTTTTGGACTAATCAGGAATCCGCGAGGTCAAACTCCGCTTCTTTTCTTCGATTTAGGGAATTGAAGGTGGAGTGGCTTCATATAGGCGGACGTGATATCGGCTTATTTAACGATTCAGACGGGGATTGACCACGTTTGAAGGAGATGTTGCTGCACGGAATCCAAAGTGGTGCAGTGTTCCGATAGTTATTCGTGGTCAATCTGACCGAAAGTTTTAATATGAGGAAAAAATGCGGGACACTTTTTCCGGCAATATGCATAGAGTGTATAGCGTGACCTAGGCCTTTGATTGCTTTATCTCGTCACTGATTTGTCTTCGACGTAAAGAATTGCATGTTTTATCCTTCTCATCTCGTTTCTTTGCGCTAGCCTGTCTTATTGAAAAGCGAGGATCGAAAGCCCGTGAGCCCGCGTTGCTTATGACAAATATATTCTCTGTTCGACTATAAAATGATGCTCAAGGAACTTTGTATACGCACCGCACCAAATTACGGTCGTGTAGATGGTGATATACATCGCTGAAATTTGACTTGACCACCGTGTCTCTAGATATTCGAGAATATTGCATCCACTGTAGTGGAGCAAAACTGGCACCATTAATAAGCATCAGAATGATCTTCCCCGCGCATTTCAGTTGTCGTCATTGCTGAACGGAAATAAACGCCAACGGTGACGCTCACGAGTCACATCTATGTTCCGCGCGAGGGGTGGTGTGCCAGCGTACGCAGCTGTGATCTTTGCTCGGGGATAAATAATGACAAAATGCTGTATGAGGGGAGGGGAGAATGAGATCCTGGTGCAAAATAGAAGATTCGGGGGGTACCCCATGGCTCCTCCCGGTGCGTCTGGTGTACCACGTTTGCAGCTGAAGCGTGCTTCTCTTCGCGCGATCCTGACGCGCCGAGAGAGCACGCGCTGCCCGGTGTTTTCAGCCCGGGGATCTGCAATGTTCTTACGACGAAACCAGCTATAGAAACAAGACATGGACCAGGCGCTTGTCACTGAAGAGAAAGGTAGTAACGCATTGCTGAGCTGCGAGAAAGAAATGTTCTTTAGGGGGTAGTTCCGGCGCAAGCTGGTGCAATGAGCTTGCGACTCTTTACACTGCGGACCTGTGGCACCTATGGAACGGTAAACAGCGCACGCAGTTTTATATAAAATGAAAGCAAATCGAGCAAGTGAAGCCCAACCCCGAGCTTTCGTCTGCGACGTACTGTACACCATGTTCTCCCGTTGGGTTCTCAGATGCCCCAGCCGCTTCCTCCGTGATTGTCGTCTTCCGAGGATTAGCATTGTTGAAGTATGCGGCGAGCGGATCGACAGAAGAGACAGTTTGCCACGAAGGCGGCGCGGCCTGCGAAGAACAATGCGTTCATTGCACCAGCGGAGTTCAGCTCACTGGCTGATCGGTGAATAATGTGTTTTTATCAGGGACATGCGCAGCTTCCTGGGGAGTGGTGCGTTTTCTGCAGTTCTCACATTTTTGGGTTTCTTTGATCGTTGCCATTGTTCCATTCAGAAAAAAAAATATCGTTAACTCCGACTTACTCTGTTCAGCTAGACATTATTTCTTCGACTTCATTGGTGATCTGAATAAATTATCGCATTTTCAGATTTGTTTGTAGCGTATATATATTTGTTTTTGCCGCACTCTGCACGCTGACGAACGTGACACTACCTCGAATTCGACTTGACGGCATATTTTTTCCGCATTCTGATTCGTTGGTTGTCTCAGTAACGAAGGAAGGTATTGCCGTTATTATCCTTATTATTAGTATTAGTATTATTCTTTCACCGCTCTAAGAAATTTGAGCTGCCAATTGATTCATCGTAGAGTTGATATCATGTTGTTGCCTTTTTGTCGCTCTTTTCTTTCCACGGCAATAAAGTGAAATTCATTATAGTTTTCGCTGCTCATTGTCATCCCATGAGTACTGACGCTGCTAGTCTTTCATTCGATGTATCTTCTGCTCTTCTTCGCCGGGGAGCCAAACTTCTGCTTTTGATCGTTGTTACCTGTTCCATATATGATTTATATTATTTATTCCGAAATTATTTTATTGATCGGTTTTGCCGTTTAGGCTCTAAATATCAAGGGAATTCAGGGTGTACAAGGTATAGTTTTTTGCCCACTATATACAGGTTAGTAAATTCTTCAATTTGTAGATGACACGGCTATTGTATACGCACATAAGAAATAGCGAAGTAGCGCTAATGACTACACAAGATGATATACATAACATTATTCAATGGCACCAAAAAAAGCAGGTAAAGCACACTTGAGGTTACTTGCCACATTACCTCTGCAGGCTGGTCCAGCACGCCCAAGAGGAATGTCCGCCAGTCAGCACTCTCATTGTCTCTGGCCCAAAGGCTTCATGCCGCCGCTGCGGCTTGGCTGGTATTTCCGGCCAGGCCGACACTGCCAGGAAGCGTGCTCTGGCTATCCGCATTTCTGCCAGGCCGGCCGATACCACTGCCAGGAAGTGCGCTCCCGCTGGAGCTCGCATTTCGGCTGCGTTTCGTTGGAGCCATGCCAGGCCGCCGATATAGACAGATTAATTGCCAGAAGCGCGCTCCCTTGGCTGGAGCCGCATTTTCCCCGGCCAGGCTGAAGACAGGACATCGCCAGGATGCGTGTTCGGGAATTCACTGAGATCTCTGGCCCAACAATATATAGGCCATACCGGTTATGCCAGATCAGTATATTTGTTCCTTCAAAGAAAGTGAGCATACTGCAACATTATCATCACCAAGATTGGCTCGCCAGTGAAGAGCTCACTTGTCTGAGTCTCTACCAGTATTGCATTAAGGTCGAGCGAATATTCTCGGCTAACGGAATTAGGTACTGTTATCATCAGTTCGTTCAGAACAAATTTATGCGAACATTCCCAAGGTGCTCAACACTTAGAAAGATTATTGCGAACATTCGTATGCACTATGTCTTCGGAACATTCGCAACATTCATGCGAGCAATTTGGAACGCCGCTTGCGAACATTCCTAGAATTTTCGCAGGTGAAGACCCTTACGGGATATCTTCACGCAATCTGTGGTCTGGAAGGTCATGCATTTACCTCGTATATCAGGGGATTATCCGATCAGTTACCTTGGCCCAGGTAGTTTCAGGATGGAGCCTTCCAGATTACAGATGGGGAATTGCATATTGCCATCACATGTTGTGTTGTTCTAGCGAAGCCTTGGTGCAAAATAGCATGTCTAAGGAAAGTTTCTTGCTGCTTACCTATGAAAGGTATTCACAGGGGTATTGCGCTACTTGGGACCAACTACTATGCCACTTGCTCAAAACTCTGCAAATTAAAGGAAGTTTGAAACTTAGCAGCATCAGTTGTCTACTGAGGAATGGGATATAAGGTGTAGAGCAAGCAATGGTTTCAAAACTTATGAACTCACTGGGTATGTAGAGTGCATAGACCTGATTTTTAGCATGCGGGGTGGTTATTACTTAAAAACGAAAAAGGTATATCCTGCAGTTGCGTGGGATGCCATGTCTATCTGTTCTTAAGCTCGGAGGAGTTCACCGTTATGTGTGAGGGTACATTGAAACAAAGAAAGACAGGCAGGAGTACACTTAGTACATACCATATTGCGTGCTAGAGCAAGAATCTTAGACATGTTGATTAAAGCTATTGATCGTTCTGTGAGATCTCTACCATATCTATATAGTATACTATTGGTGTCTGGAAGCATCTCATGGAATGAACATAGCCACAAGGTTTACCCTGTAGGCCCAGGGATATTGACCTGGAACAGCCACCCTGGCCCAGGCTTACAGGATGGAGCCTAGATAGCTAGATGGGGACTACAATTGCCAATCTTGGCATGCCAGGTTATTCTAGCTGAGCCTTGGGTGCAAAATCAGCATGGGTCTGTGAGTTTCTTTGGTTGCCTATATGAGCTTGCATTTGTGTATATTAATTTAGTAACTGTAAATTTAAAACGTACATGTTTTGGACCCAAGAAAAAAAATTGCAATTGAATTTCCCAATATAAATGCATGATCAGGACTGCATTTAACTTATTAGAATACGCTGATTATGTAAATACCTGGGTATGCATGGACAAATATGTTAAATGGGATATTCACATAGACCAGGTAAAAATCAAGGGTATTAATCGCACATATGTATTACCCAGTAACAAAATGGGATTACATTGAAATGATATACAATTCACTGTACCCGTACTGCAGGAATGGGTTTACGGGCACCGTGCCAGTATTTACAACTGACCACCCAAAAAGGATAGTTAGAATATTTGGTTGCTGATATGAAGAAACTAATCTCCGATTATATTCATAAAGAATTAGGAATGCTGCGTTTCAAAGGACAAATGAAGCATGATATTATTATGTATTTTAAAATGAAAAAGAAAAGGATATTAAGCATCTAATAACAATTTGTTGAACCATTTATATATCAGTATATATAGTTTACAAGAGAAATACATATTCAGCTTTATAATATTACTGATGAGCTATTAAAATGATTTTCCTAGATCGAAAAAGTGTGAAAAAAATTACAAAAGGTAATAGGTATAATCGAAGACTATCCCGAAATGCAGAATATGAAAATAAATTTTCTGGTCTATTATTAGAATTATCTTGTAGTCATGAATTATATTTTCTTCACGATATGAATGTTAATTAATATGATATTGACGGGGTTTTACATATAAAAATTCATCAAATTAGAGTAACTAATATAAGCTGCAGGGGTGGATCTGTAGTAATAGCATACTGATATTGGTATGTTTTCTAGTTATCACAAGTATTTTACTGTCCCATGCACAGCTAATTTTTGTGTTTTATATTGTATTATTTCAAAGAGTAAATAAAGATGGTTTTATGTATTGCATTAAATTGTATTCCGCGCCGCTTCGTCATCGTCATCGTCACCGTCATGTATGGAGCGGCTCAGTGCCTATGCGAACTGATGGCAGATCTGAAGTGCAACGATTAATATGACGACATTAGGGAAAAAATTTCCTCTAATACTGACATTTAGGGTTATGTATATTCGCTGTCAGGAAGTACACGCCTGCACGTTCAAATTTGAGTCGCCTTAACTGGGATTACCTGAATCGAGGTTTTATTGTTCAAACTTGACGGCTTTGAAAGTCATGAGAATTCTGCGACTGCACCCCAGAATCGATAAATTTATTTCATTGAAGTTTCACAGGCCGATCCGCCTTGCGCGACTTCGTGATCGAGGTGAAGGTGACTTCGTTTCGACCTGTCTGATTCACTCAACCAAGCCAAAATTCAATTTCCAGCGGTCATGAATTACAAGCAGAAAATAAATCGTTGCAATCAGTAATATCCAACTAATCGCTTAAAAATCAGCTAAATAGGAGTTCTGCACAAAATCTACTGATCAGCCCACCCACGGTGTTCCTTTTCCAAGGAGAACTTCAATAGCATCCTCACAGATTTAGCGCGTAATTGGAGCATTGAAAACTTTCAGCATTGTAAATATATCAGCTTGAACTTTACAATTCAAACTAGAACACGAAAAAAGAAAGGATTAGATAGACACAGGGTTATCACAAACTCGTTTTTAGTGTAAACTCTTTTCCAGTGTTTGCTCCTTCCATTTGCATCCCAAGTAGAGCGCGATAAACCTTATCTCTATAAATTACTCCTATTCCACTAATAAAGCATCACTACCGATGTTTTCATTCGCTCCGTTTTCGCTTGGCATTATGCTACTCATTTTACTAATTTTCGGTTCCTTCAAAAACCTGATATTGGCCGCACCTGGAGTTTCCGCCCCATAAAAAAAATTCAGCCTAGAATTTTCCTACTACCATCCATATGCAGACCAAAAAAACTCTTCTAGATGACGCGATCCAAAGAACAAAGATTATTGTTAAATTGCACATTTCTGCAAAGCATATTGTTGCATCCACATCACTAACGCCGCTGCTTTGGAACAAATGTTATAGGTTTGGACACTATTCTCAGTTTAATGACTTTCACTCATTCCCAAAGTTTCCGGTCTAACAGGGATAATTTTATTTACTTTATTTCATGCATAAGAGCTCCCCAGAAATCATTGACCAATTTGATCAGCAAAAAGGTAGTCTGCGTTCCTCTTCCAACAGCAAGCTGTATTTGTTCTTACGTTAGTATTCGCAACGAAGGATTTGTTTTTTCATTACCAAATTTAGCAGCATTTACACTGGTGATAACAAACGCGGAGGGTGGTGGGCATCGCCTCATTGTTTCATTCCAAGATAACAGTTTTATTACTTGTTGTGTGTCATTAGCACTGTGTAGTATTTAACCCGTATATGACATCTACTCACGGTTATTGTCACTAAATTTCAGTGCACTGGGATTTTTCAAATGCAGTTACAATATTTACAATTTCTCCAAGTTAAATAACATGTTTTTCTGACAGGTGATATAAACATTGATTTTTATGAAGTTTCTCGAAATCATCTGCCTGTTAGTACTTACTTTGCTTCAGATTGTTTCTTCGTCAGCCAGTTTCAACAGAAATCTTTAAATAGCTCAAAATATATAACCCCCAAAAATATATGAGACCATTACATATTAGACGCTGCCATTTGTATCTCCTATTCGACTTCTGTCGACACTTCACATATCATTCATCCGCCGAATTGAGAGAACTGACCAAAGTACTACAGCCGACTAGGGACACTCTCAAAAGTCTCGACTTCTTCCGAAAATCTCGCCGTTCTCTAATCAGTTTCTGACACCGTTATCTAACGCCTTAAGTATATACATAAGGTATGCACCCAATGTATATTGTTTAAAGTATACATAAAAATGTATACACTTGTTAGCGGAAAACAAAAATACAAATCTTGCATCTAAAGTCTGGCCTTGGTAGCAACGCTTCCAAGCTAGACATTAGATGTAAGACAGACAGTATGTCATTATTTAACCAAGGTAGGTTTGTTTTCCGCTGCTTTAAGTATATACATTTTTTAGGCATTAGATAACGGTGTCAGGAGCTGAACAAGAGAACGGCAGATTTCGGAAGGAGAAGTCGAGACTTTGAAAGTGTCCCAGTCGTAATCGGCTATGTAATTGTCGAAAGTACTTTGGTCAGCTCTCTCAATTCGGCGGATGTTAGTAATAGTGTCGACAGAAGTCGAGCCAGGAGATTCTAAATGGCATGTCACAATGTAATGGTCTCATATTTTGGCGGGTTATAATTGCCGAGCTTGTTGTAGCGGATGGGGCTCCTATGTTTATGTGGTCAATTGACGAACTTACAAGTTTGTTGCTTAAGATTTTTTCTGTTATAGGAATGAGAACGGTGACTTCGAATCCGTAATCTGATAGCAAAGTAAGGTACTAACAGGCGAATGATTTCGAGGGCTTCATAAGGTGAATATTTATATCACCTGTCAGACAAAGTGTTGCATTTAACGGAAGAGATTGTAAAGAATATTGTAACTCGTTGAGAAAATCCCGAATGCTTTCGGAAGGTGAGTGATTAATAGCCAGTAAGTAGATGTCATATACGGGGTTAAATATACACAGTGCTAATGACACACAACACGTGAATAAAACTGTTATCTTAGAGTGAAATAATGAACTTTTAAAGAATACCGAAATACCACCTCCGCGTTTGTTATCACCAGTGTAGAAAATGCTGCTAAACCCTGGTAATGAAAAAACAAATTCTTCGTTGCGAATACTAACTTTGGTAAGAACAAATACAGCTGCTGTTGGAAGAACGCAGACTACTGCTGATCTGAATTGGTCCCAGTGCTTCCGGGGGCTTCTTATATTAACATGAAATAAAGTAAATAAGGTATCCTGATTAGGCCGGGAGCTTTGGGAGCATGAGTGAAAGTCATTAAACTGAGGGTAAGTATCCAAGCCTATAGCATTTGTTCCAAAGCCGCAGCGTTAGTGATGTGGATACAGCAGAATTTACAATATGCTTTGCGAAAATATAACCTGTGCAGCCCACATAAATTTGTATGCCTTTTCTTCTCTCTTTTGGTTCGCGTCATCTAGAAGAGTTTTTTGTCTGCATATGTGAGGTGGTAGTAAAAGTAAATTCTAGGCTGAGATTTTTTATGAGGCAGAGAGCTCAAGTGGCCGCGACAAGCCATCTAGGGTTTTTTAAAAGGAACCGAAGAAAAATTAATCAAAATTGGGGAAATGGCATAATGCCAAGCAGGCAGGCAGGCTGAAATATCGGTAGTGATCTTTATTAGTGGAATAAGGTAATTTATAGAATAGGTTTATCGTGCTCTACTTGGGACTCTAAATGAACGAGCAAACGCTCAAGGAAGAAGTTTACACTAAAACAGCGTTGGTATAGTCAGCCCTGTGTCCTATCCTGTCCTTTCTTTTTTCGTGTTCTAGTTTAATTGCAAAGTTCAAGCTGATATATTTACAATGCTGAAAGTTTTCAATGCTCAATTTACCCGCTAAATCTATGAGGATGCTATTGAGGTTCTCCTTGGAGGAAAAAGGGGCACCGTGAATTTCCAGGAAAGATTAACAGTTGGACTGATCGGTGGAGTTTTGTGCGGCTTTCTGTTGCTGATTTTTAAGCGATTGGTTGGATATTACTGATTGCAAGGATTTATTTTCTGCTTGGAGTTCCTTGACCGCTTGTAATTGAGATTTTGGCGAGTTGACGAGTGAATCGAACTGGGTCGAAACGAAGTCCACAGATTCTTGCACCTCGGTCACGAAGTCGCGCAAGGCGTCGGCCGTGAGCTTCATTGAAAATAGGGCATCGATTCTGGGGTGCAGGTCTTGGAGATTATCAGCGGAGGCTTTCTAAGAGAGCAGATCAAGTTTACGATTAAACTCCAAATACGGTGCACTCGGTGTGAGAGGTTCGGGTGTCCCAGTTCAAAGAACGACTCGGATTTGAGGACCCGTCCTGGCATGCAGGGCGTCGCCATTTCTCCTGGTTGGCAGTGCTCATAGCCCTAAATGTGCCGTCGGCAACCCCAGAGCATTTTTTTCCCTAATGTTATCGTCGTAAACAATCGTTGCACTTCAGGCATCTGCCGTCAGTTCGCATAGGCGCTGAGCAAACTCCGCAAAACTCGGCCATGACTTGAGAATGACGATGACGATGACGGAGAAGAGGCACGAGATACAATACAATGCAATACATAAGACCCTCTTGATTTACTTTCTTTGAAAATAATACAATATAAAGCCCACATAAGCCAATAATGCCTTGTGCGTGGGACGCGGCAGGAGCCTCTGCTTTTAATTGCACCGATAACTAAAAAAAACATACCAATATCAGTATATATTACTACAGATCCACCTCGTTTTACAGCTTATATTAGTTCCTCTAATTTGATGAGTACATATGTAAAACCCGTCCAATCATATTGAATTAGCATTTTCATATCGTGAAGGAAAATAGAATTCGCGACTTGCAAGATAATTCTAATAATAGACCAGAAAATATAACCTTTCATATTCTGCGTTTTCGGAAATACTCATCGGTTATACCTAATACCTTTTAAGGATCTTTTTTTCCTTGTTCAATCATCCACCTTTTTGCTTTTTTTCGATCTAGGAGATTTCATTTTTAGTAGCTCATCCGTTAATGTATTATAAAGCTTAGGTATGTTATAGTTCCTTGTGGCCTCTCCATATCTTGTTCTTATAAATGGTTCAACAAATTTTTTATTAGGTCTTAATGTCCTCTCTTTTTCATTTTCGCGCCTATATTTATTTTTGAAAAAATGTTTTATAATAATATCATACTTCATTTGATCTCTGAAACGTAACATTCCTAATTCTTTATGCATATAATCTGAGAGATTAGTTTCTTCGCTTCGGTAACCAATATTCCTAACTATCCTTTTTTGAATCGATTCTATCTTGAGTTGTAAATACTTGGCACAGTGCCCGTAAACTGTTATTCCATACTGAAGTACGAATTTACCCAGTGCATTGTATATCATTTCAAGTATGGATCCCGGTACTAATTTTTGGATATGGTACATATGTGCGATTAATACCCTTAATTTTTTACAAACCTGGTCTATGTGAATATCCCATTTAACATGTTTGTCCATGTGCATACCCAGGTATTTTACATAATCAGCGTATTCTAGCGAGATTGTCGCAGTTCTGATCATGCATTTCTATTGGAAATTCAATTACAATTTTTTTCTTGGATCTCTAAAGCATATTACTTGCGTTTTAGGAACGTTTACGATTATTTGCTTTTTACAGTACCATTGAATAATGTTATGTATATCATCTTGTGTAGTCGTTGGCGCTACTTCGTAATTTCTATGTGCGTATACAATAACCGTGTCATCTGCAAATTGAAGGAGCTTACTTTTTAAGCTAACCTGTGCCACCTCGTTAACATATATATTAAAAAGTAGTGGACCGAGAACTGTACCTTGTGGTACTCCTTGTTTCACCTTAATTTCCTTGCTATATTTAGATCCTAAACGTACTACCTGAAACCGATCAGTAAGATAATTTCGGAATAAATCATATGTTAATATAAATCATATATGGAACGAAGTAACAGCGATCAAAAGCAGAAATGTGAGAAGGAGGAGCAGTTCCATCTTCCCCGGCGAAATAAGGTGGGGAGCATCGAGTGAAGAGTACATAGCAGCGTCGGTGCTCGTATGATGACAATGGTGGCGGCGAAGCTATGGTAGTTTCACTTTGTGCCGTGGAAGAGAGCGTCAAAGGGGCAGCGAAGCATCGCATTGTCAGCACCTTGAGGCTTCTTGCGATTGGTCTTGGCAGCTCAAATTTCTTAGAGTGGTGGAAGGAATAATACTAATACTAATAATAAGGATAATAATAATACTGACAATAACTTCCTTCGTTTAGGCCCCTGAACAACCAAAAGATCAGAATGCGGAGGCGTATAATTCAAGTCCGAAAGACAGTCGAGGTGAATAATCACGTTCGTCGAGAAATGCAGTGCAGATTTATAGCCAAAAATATGCAACTCCACCTCCCTCTTAAACACAAACAAATCTGAAAATGCGTGAGTAATTCCAGATCTGAGATGGTCAGTTGAAGGAAAATAATGTCCAGCTGAACGGAAATAAGTCGAGGTTGACGATGACGGAGAAGAAGCACGAGATGGAACGAAGTAACAGCGATCAAAAGCAAAAATGTGAGAACTGCGGAAAAAAAAAAGAAAAGAAACGCACCACTTTGGTCCCAGGAGCTGCTGTTCCGCTGCGTAATCGCAAAATTAAAAACACATTATTTGCCGATCGGCAGCCGAGTGGGGCGGTTCTGGGAACTCCGCTGAAAGGTCTACTGCAGGTGGACGCGCGGACAGTCAACCTGTGTCCCTCGGCCGCTATACACGCGCCGACAGCCTCGTGGCAAACAGTCTCTTCTGTCGATCGCTCGCCGCAAACTTCAACGATGCTAATCCTCGAGAAGTCGACAATCACGGAGGAAGCGGCTGGGGCATCTGAAGAGAGAACCCAACGGGAAACCATGGTGGTGCCCCTGAGTACGTCCCGCGAACGAAAACTCGGGAGTTGAGAGCAGACTTCACCTTCGATTTGCTTCATTTTTTATATAAGAACTTGCGTGCGCAAGAAGACGCGGCTTCCTGTTTACCGTTCCATAGGTGCCACAGATTAATTTCCGCAGTTAATTGGCCAAAGTCGTAAGCTCGTTGCACCACCCCTTGAATTTGCGCCGAGGTTTACTCCCTAAGGAACATTTTCTTTTTCTCGCAGCTCGAAGGAAGTTGCGCTAATGCAGTTGCCGCCTTTCTCTTCAGTGACAAGCGCCTGGAGGATTTCACGTACAAGTTATGTCTTGTTTCTATAGCTAGGACATGTTCACGTCGTAGAACATTGCAGAACATTAGTAATGCCACACTGGGTAGGTAAAGGTCCCGATGCTGAGAGGAATTTTACCGAGGCAGCGTGCTCTCTCGCGCGATCATGATCGCGCGAGAGAGCACGCTTCGGCTGCAAGTTAACGAAACGTGGTACACCAGGCACGTAGCCAGGGGAGGGGAGCCATGGGGCCCGCCCCCCCCCCCCCCAATCTTCTATTTTGCTGGGATCTCCTCTCCCCCCCTCCCCCTCATACAGCATTTTGTCATTGCCCCCCCCCCCCCCCCCCCGAAACAAAATCCTGGCTACGTGCCTTTGGTACACCACCCCTTCCTCGCGCGGGACGTAGTGTGACTCGTGAGCTGCGTCACAACCGTTGGCGTTTATTTCCGTTCAGCTGGCCATTTCCGTAAGCATCTTGAAACAGCTAGCTCAGCATCAGCCCGAGGGAGGTCATTCTGACAATTCTGCAGTCTTATTAACGGTGCCAGTTTTGCTCCACTACGTGGATACAATATTCTCGAATATCTAGAAACACGATTGGTCAAGTCAAATTTCAACGATAACTGCATATCACCATCTACACGACCGTGATCCAATTGGCGCAAAAGTAAAATATCACGAGCAGTTCATCGCGACAAATCGCGTATACAAAGTTCCTTGAGCATCGATTTTTATAGTCAACAGAAGAATATATTTGTCATAAGCAGCGCGGATCACGGGCTTTTTCGATCCTCGCTGCATTCAATTTCGAGCCTAAGACGAACTGAAGAGCACAAGGAGCGAATGACAGGCGAAGGATTGAAAAAGCCACGAAGCGTGATACGATTCTTTGCATTCGAGAAGCAGAGTTACATTCGAGTGACGGGATAGAAAGGGAGCTGTCAAAAGAAAGACCTAGGTCACGCATTTGCTGTACACTTTCCATAGAAATATTGCCGAGTCTATAGGGACAAGAAATGTCCCCTCGTTTTTTTCCTCCATATTAAAACTTTCGTTTTGTTCGGATTGACCACGAATAACTTATCGGAACACTGCCGCGAGATGCGTGTAACGGCATCTCGTAAAAGAACGTGGTCAGTCCCCGTCTGAATCGTTAAATAAAGCTCGATATCGTCCGCCTATATGAGCGCATCACTTCCACGAGGTTCGATTCCATTCATCGAAAGAAGAAAAAGAAGCGGGTTTGAACCTCGCGGTTCACCCCAAGTTGGTCCAAAAACCTCCGATAAACAGACGCGTCTAGTCCGCGGCATTTTCAGAAACTCTTGGGTCATTGGGAGCGGCCCATGCAGCAAATCAGATTGCGGCATGAGAAAGCAAGAAGCCTTCGGAGTTTCTGAATCTGCGGCACATGGCTGGCGTCCGGAAGGACTCGATTGAAGCGGGACTCGGAGATCGGTACATGTCCCAGGCCCCCGCGAGTCACTGCCCCGCTCCGGGGGAGAGCGGCATTGAAATATTCCCGACTCTCGGTAAAATCAACGCGAGGAAAGGAAACTGGGAAGTAGCGTTCGGGATTCGCGAAGAGCAGCTCGGGTCCAGCTGGGGCGTCGTGTCTCGGATATAGTTAATCCGGAGGCACGCACGGCTGCACGTGACGCGACCTTGAGGGGGGAGGGCGGCTGATCCCGCGGATCTTGAGGGGCTTACCTCGCTTCTTCTGCTCCGCGTCGTGGTGCAGGGCGGCCGCCGAGCAGGCCGAGTTGAGCGCGCCTCCGAGGTGGTGATGTCCCGCCATGGCGTGGTGGTGGTGGTGGTGGTGCATGGCGACCGCCGGCGGCGCCAGCGTGGCCAGCGTCATGGACGTCGTGTCTGCGGGCCCCACGCCGGCCACCAGGTCTTGCAGGCACAGCGGGTCGCCCAGGGAGTCCATCGCGACGCACGACTCTCCGCCGCCGGGGGGATTTACGCGCCGAGCACGCTCTCCGCCTCGCGTGGATCGCACAGCCCGGGCGCCCGCCGCCAGGCGCCACGCGCTCCCGGCCCGAGGCCCAGGAGCCCGCCGGGCCGAGCGCCCGCACGCCCCGCCCACCGACTCGCTGACTGGTCGCCCCGGACCCCGCCCCCAGACGCCGCCGCCACGCCCCGCCCCGCGAGCCGCCCGTCCGGGCACGGAGGAGGCGGCCCTTTGCACGAGGGGGAGAGTCGGCGATGAGGTTGTTGTTGCGCTCGATGCGCTGCTGCGACGCCGGGGAGGCCGCAGGTGCGCCCGAGATCGCGGCGAGGCTCGACCCCGCTCAGATTACGCTGATTTCGTGGAAGAGCGCTCCAGTCGCAACGGAGACTAGGCCAGAGCGCGCCCGCCGTCTCGGGGAGCGTCTTCCGTCGCGCGGCTTCCAGAGAGGCCGGCCGAAGGGCGACCCCGGGGGTCGGAAATGGAGCTGCTCGCTATTCACGCGACCGTTGCCCGGGATCTCTCGTCTGGTCAGCCAACCAGATCCCGATCCACTCGTGCAAAGATCCACTTTGTTGAAAGGACATATTGATAGAATGCTTTGTCGGTCTTAGAATGTAACGCTGATATAATGTAATATCTAGATCGCGCTTATCTTCTATTATATTGAGAACAATATAAAAAAAAAACATCGTAATAATTGTTTTAACTTTTCTGGGCCCCCCAAATCAGCACCTAGACCAAGGCGGAAGGGAGAAATGTCGAAACGAGGAGAGAACTGCATCCCACAGCATCGGCTCGGTTGGGACCCCGCGCGCCCTCGAGCGCCTCACGGCCTTGTCAAGCTGCGCTATCTCGCGACGTTTGTCCGAAATAGGAGGGAACCTTCGGGACACTTGTTCCGTAGCCAGGCGGCGTAGAAAGCAACTAAGACATCATAGTAAATTTTGAAGTTGTAATCAAAACTTCGAAACATCTATCGTAAATAATTGGAGTAATGTTTTCCTTAACATGTTCGATGAACATTTCCTGTTGTTGGGAATCACCGTGCAGATAGGAGATGAGCCATTTCCCAATTTTCTTAGGATACCCCAAACGTACTTGCGGTGAATTAAGCTGCAGTGGCAAATAATATACTTAAATACAGTTAAAGCCAGTTTCGCATAAACTTACGTGCTTTCTATTTAATTTCTAAAAAAATTCCTGGTCAGCGATTTACAGAAAGCGTTATGGTACATGTATGCACACACACACACACACACACACACACACACACACACACATATATATATATATATACAGAGAGAGAGAGAGAGAGATGCAGGGCAACGGAGGAAAACAAACCAGGAGGGTTCTATTCAACGTTTCGACCTGAGGCAAATCTTCGTCAAAAATAGCTCTGTTTTTCTTTTTTTTTAAGCTATAGATATTTGTTTTACAAAAGCCGCGAAAGTTTCATTTAAGCGGTTTGTGCAGGTGAGTAATACGGCCAGGGGACATTATGTGCGTGGCTAATCTTTGCGATAA
This sequence comes from Ixodes ricinus, assembly GCA_037355805.1. NCBI lineage: Eukaryota > Metazoa > Arthropoda > Arachnida > Ixodida > Ixodidae > Ixodes > Ixodes ricinus. The sequence continues at coordinate 4,061 of JAZHYW010017760.1, read as the reverse complement.
GTCGGAAAATATTTACAATTCGTTAATTAACTTTTTAATTAGTGAAAATAAACATATGGTTCCAATTAGAAACCTAGAGAACGTCATCGAAAACCCCAAAATCAACTCTTTTAGAACGACTTGAAGCTCGTGGGAAACTCGGGAGCGCGCCAAAGTTACCACTCGTGAAGCAGGCACAAACCTAGCAGTGGCGGAACGCGGATGATTAGATTATCATCGCGTTCCGCCACTGCTAGGTTTGCGCCTGCTTCACAAGTAGTACCTTTGGTGCGCCCCGAGTTTCCCAGAGCTTCAAGTCGTTCTAAAAGAGTTGATTTTGTGGTTTTCAATTACGCTCTCTAGGTTTCTAACTAGAAGCATATGTCTATTTCCACTAATTAAAAAAATAACGAATTTTAATTAATTAGCTGACTTATCGCAAAGAATAGCCACCCACATAATGTCCTCTGGCCGTATAACTCACCTGGACAAACTGCTTAAGTGTAACTTTTACGGCTACTTTTTTAAACAAATCTGGAAAGGAAAAAAAAGTGTATGTAAACAAATTATGCATTATTAATCGTGCATCTTAACTGCCATGTATTATGTGCGTGTTCGCCATGTAATGCGAACAGGCCCTATTGCGCCCAAACAAAGGCGGGTGCAACCCGAGACACCGGGAGGGGAGTGCAGAGCGGGAGGCCACGGGAAGCACGGGACGCCTGTAAGCCACAGACTGGGTGCGGTTGCAGCCCGTATGGAAATCTTAAATCTGGGGCATATCTGGGCATATAAAAACATTATATGAATATATACGGCCTATATACAGCTTTATCTGGAGTATATGCAGCCTTATCTGGCGTATATACAGCCTTATCTGGCGTATGTACAGCCTTATCTGGATATATATACTGCCTTATCTGGCGAATATAAAGCTCTAATCAGGCGTATATACAGACATATCTCGCATGTATACAGCATTATTTGAGGTACAGTATACTTCGTTATCTGGCGTATGTGCAGCTTTATCTGGCGTCCAATTTTCAATATATAAAAAAGTAAAAAAAGATAAAAAGTGCCTTTTTAGCAAACTGTGAATGACTCATTGTTCGCGAGCTAAATATTAGCACAAATAATCCCAAACTTCAGCTTTGGCAAGCTTAAGTTTGGGATTATGTCTGCTAATTTTCACGAGGATTTCAATGTAGCTTAATTATTTCGAAGTGTTAACATTACGCCCGAAGGGACAATTGGCTCAATCCCCCAAGCACCTTGGCCCGTACTCGAGGAATCATGGGGACGGTGTTTCTTCAGCGGCCTAGTGATCGGAAATTTCGACCAATTTATGGTTACACAGTTTGAGTGTAATTCGGAGTCACCCTGAACAAGTGTCGCAACCCAAGTACCTGTCATATTACTTTTAAAATTTCTCGCCAATGTCAATACTGTGCATTCTGTCCAACCTTCAACCTGGATGAGCTGCAGACATATCTCTTACATTCGTATCATTCTCGCACAGCTTTAAAGAGGCTTATATTAAGTTAGAAACACAAAAAACACTATAAACAGCTCCGCTGAATCCGAGCTAAATCCCGGTTTTGGTTGTTGTGATTTCTCGGCTTTTAAGTGATTCCTGCCAAAACAACAACCACGAGAATGATAATACTGTAAGAGATTTCTGCGGCTCAGCCAGGTTGAAAGGTGGATCGCATGCAGAGTATCATAAGCGCTGCCATTGACGAGAAAGTTTAAAAGGTATATGACAGGTCCTTGAGCCCTCTGGGACGCTTGTTCAGGGTGACTACGAATTACACTTGAAACTGTGCAACTATGGAATTGGTCAAAGCTAGCGATCACTAGAGAGCTGAAGGATCACCGTTCCCATAATTCCTCGAGTGCGGGCCGGGGCACTTGGGAGAATTGTAGACAATAAAAATATATAAGGTGCTGATTTCAGGCGTGTGTCCTTTTGATTTAAGTCACTGGATCTGGGAAAGTAGCGCTCTCCACCTGCTGGCCGGACACAAACAAATACCAACATACAGACAACAAAACCTCTCAAGGTGATTGGCTCATCGCTGTCTGTTGCCATGGTGATCGCCATTTTGGACCTTTTCAAAGCTTCGAAGCTTCGAAAGGGTCGTCAAAATCAGTCGCACCAAGATCGCACTGAAGCATCATCGTACTGAAAGCGTTCCCCGAGCAATATGCGTGTCTTTGGCACTGTGCATGCAATAAACTTATCGCTCGTGCTTATTTCTCCATATCTCTTACATTTACGTTGCTCTTCTTGCGTGTTTCAAGACAGTACAATTATTTTCCAATGCCTCCAGGCACTGACGTTGCGTTTGATTGTAGTACGAAGATGTACGGTATCACACGCGGCGTCGGTGCTTGGAGAAATTGTTGGAAAAAAAATTACTGTCTTGAAACACGCAAGATGAGAAACATTGTTGTAAGAGATCTGGGGAAATAAGCATGAGTGATAAGTTTATGGAATGCACAGTCCCAAGGAGACTCATATTGCCCAAGGAACGCTTTCAGTACGATGATGCTCCATAGCGATCTTTGTGCGACTGGTTTTAACGACCCTTTCGAAGCTTCGAAGCTTTGAAAGGGTCGAAAATGGAGATCACCAGACCAACCGACAGTGATGAGCCAATCACCTTGAGAGGTTTTGTCGCCTGTACGTTGGTATTTGTTTGTGTCCGGCCAGCAGGTGAGAAGGCAATGGCGCTACCTTCCCTGATCCAGTGACTTTACTTTTGATATGCCTGGCCAGATCTACAATTTCTATACTTAGCCATATCTGGGATTTTCATACCTGGCCAGGGATATCAGACTCTATCTGGAATTATGAGGCTATATCTAGCAGATATACCGTATCAGGTTATATGTAGCCAACTTTTGATATGGCCATATCTGAAATCTTCAGATCTGGCCAGATAGAGAGAGAACACATCTTTATTGACCCCAGATATAAACTTTTGTAAGGAGATAATACCAGTGGCGGATCCAAGCAGGGTAGACGGGGGCGGCCGCCCCCCCTCCCGGAAACAAAGTCGGCCCCCTCCCCTCTCCCCATCTCGGAGGGCAAATTGGCATGGGTGGACCCCGGTGCACAATAAATAATGGGAGAATAGTATCTTTTCATATTTTCCGTCCCCCCCCCAAAAACAACAAACAACAACAACACACTAAGTTCTGGATCGGCCTTTGGATAATACAAGGCGCTTCTCGTCACGCCAAGCGATTCTATGGCACACAGGTTAATACATATACCCTCGCATTATTCCAAAATAACCGGTACATAACAATGGCGACGAGGACATGTTCCACGCAACAAAAACGGATGTAAAAAATACTGAGCGACTTACTACTGCAGGATGAGTTGAGCTAGTTGGTTGTGATACATTGCGGGTGGAACCAGCTGAACAATGAAGGAAGGAGAAACAGAAAAGAAACCCTATCGCTGGACTGAACAATGAAGGAAGGAGAAACAGAAAAGACACCCCAGCGATGGGGTGTCTTTTCTGTTCCTCCTTCCTTCATTGTTCAGCTGGTTCCACCCGCAATGTACTGAGCGACATCGGAACAAAGTAGACAGCGGTAGCTAGAATGACGCCCCATCTCAAACATAAAGAATGCCTAGCGTCGAGAAAATTGAAGACTTCGCACATCGAAAGGATCGAAGGGTTCTTCGCTGCGACCGACATTCCGAATTCAAAGCGAGCCGATGTTCTCTCTATTTTCGGACGACAAATGTACGGACTAATTCGGAGCTTGGTGGCACTCTGCCATACCAAGCAGCAAGACCTGCGCAGTCACTTTTCTAGACCCTTACACTCTAAAAAAAGTGTATCACCTACACCCTTTTGTCCCATATAATGCGCCAAAAAAATTAGTTCGACGCAAAGTGCACTATAGTCGAAGAGACGGCCCCAAATTTTGCGAGGGACTTCATAACGGTGGGATATAATTTATTAAATAGATAAAGTATGTATCAAAGAGCACAGAAAAGAAAACACTGAGGTTTATCGGTAGGGCCAAGAAAACCACGATTATAGCCAGCCGGCAATGTC
>JAZHYW010017758.1:0-35593 GCA_037355805.1 Ixodes ricinus | reverse complement strand
CGTTTGCAACACGAGCTGCGAGGATGTGACGAAACCGCTGGTCGTCTTCAAAGATCTCCTGCCTGGATGAATAGATAGATGGATGTTAATCATTACGTCCTTTGTAACGGGCGGTAGCTAGCGCCACCTAGGCTTTTCACCTGGTTTCCTTTTTGCCATTCAAATACGTAGCACATGCTCACTTGCGATTAATCTCGGCAGGAGGCATCAGCCATTACTTTGCAAACGCTCCCCATGGTCTGGGATGGCCCCGAGTCAGTTTTGAATTAACTAAAATTTAAAAATAAATATATATATATATAAAAATAGAGGGCAAATGTCTGCACGTATATTAATGAAATTGCACATAAAAATGCATCAAAAGAAGTGCGAAACTTGCTATCTTTCTTTAAATGTATCGCTCCTTTTTAGATGTGCTCCAAACACAGTGCAGGTCTGAAATATTTGCTTTTTGACTTTAGGCGTCCTAGCCGACACCTTCTCACGGAACGGACGCCTTGGCACCCGTTCCGTGATGTCACTGTAGTTAAGCCAGGCTAACGCAGCTAGCGGCGTTCAAGGAAAGCTCGGTAGAGGCCGCCAAGAGTCAGGGTGACGTCACGATGACGTCAATTATGTTGATCACCCTCTCCGGCAACTAGGACGGGTACAGCCATTAACATCCATGTTTCCTCGGGGCACTCTTTCTGCGCTCAAGCATAGGGTTCTTGTTTCCACCGCCTCAAAATATGGCGTTACGATCGACATTGCCGCCGGGCCGGTGGCAGCCGTGGCAACGGCGCCACCGGAGCAACGGTCGCCGACATCCGATGAGCGTGGTCGTCTGCTCCGAGTGTTCTCTGGAAAACGTGGTGTTCGCTCGGTCCGCGCTAATTTGACTTCGAAAGTTCTGGTGCTCTCGGAAGAGGATACCTTGGCTCTACTACGCTGCGAAATGGTGCGGGAACTCCAGCAAGTCGAAAGTCTTGTCGTTCTTTCTATTCCTAGAGGAGTTCCGAAGCGAGAGGTAAAGTTTCGTTTTTCGTCGCTTTCGTTTCAAGACCATTTCATGTTGTGCGATCCTGGTTGCGATTTTCAGTCTCGTGCGGCAGAAACCCCGTGAACACAGCACTGAACACACGTTTGTTTTCGTTTTTTTCTTACGTATCAGCGACGTTGTACCTGTAATTCGCAGGCTGATCGAACCGTACCACGTGCTAAGCGCACAGGACGACACAGGCAGTTTTGGCGCTCTCTTTTTGCCCACAGACCCTTGTCTTATTTTTGTGGGCAAGCTTGAGTGCTTTCTGGCGTGCATTTTCAACCTGGTATACAAGGATGATGTGATGAAGAATCTTAGTGCTTTCATGACGGAACAGTCGGAGACCTTCTCTGTCCAGCAATCGGCTAGAAGTTCGTCGAGATGTTCTGCTATAAGCTCTGGTGAATTTACGCCTTTTAAAAGAAGAGATCTGTAAAAACGTAATTTGAAAAGGTCTGCAGCTGATAGGAAAGCACAGAAACCGTAAAACAAGTCACCTATCAGCTGAGTAACAAAAAAAAATCATTTTTTGTCTACAAAACATGACATTTCTGCTGATCAAAACTGTGGTGGTGCGATATCTTTTATAAATGTATATTTCTTTCCTTGTGCTCTTACGTGCTTCTCGTGCCATCTGTTCTATTGTTCCGTAAATTTTATTATATGTTTATATCTTCCATTGTATGTATGAGATCTGTGTAAATAATAAAGAATTTGTATGAAAAGTAAATGTGGGCTCTTTGCCTCCTACCCACTTGAGGAGCAGCTTCTCTGAAGTTGCGCTACAGTTGTTTATGAAAAAAGGTATAAAATAAAAGCCTCAGAAGACAAGAATGAAATCGAGGAGAAATGAAATGAAACCGGCCGCCTAGGACGCGACAGGACAACTTGCGCCATCTAGGGGCAAGTAGGGGCGCCCCGGTCAGCAGTAGAGGCGGCGATTGTAACGCCATGTTTCGAGGCGGCGGAAACAAGAACCCTACGCTTGAGCGCAGAAAGAGCGCCCGGAGGGAACATGGATGTTAACGGCTGTACCCGTCCTAGTTGCCGGAGAGGGTGATCAACATATTTGACGTCGCCGTGACGTCACCCTACTTTTCTTTTTTTTTTTTTTTCTTTTCGCTCATTGCTCGCTCTTTTCTCGCTTCTTCTCTCGCTCGGGCGCCCGGAGCGCGTTACAATAGCCCAGGCTACGGCTGCGCCGGCCTGGTTAAGCCTGCGAGCGGAAAAGCTACAGTCTACTGGGCACTAAGCTTCTCTGTGCCGACGTGCTGACGGGGCGACTGGAATTATTGTACGAATATTAATTGCCCGTTCGTGACAACGACATAATTAATTCGAATTTTAGTTTTTATTATAAGAAGTTCACATAAAACTGACGTTTAGGGTTTACTAATAAGTTATGACGAATGAACGGATCTATGGTAAATAATAGCGGCTACAACGTTTTCACAATTATTTAACTTGATTTTCTGTATTCAACAAAAACGCCTTTCTGGTGGCTTCCTTAAAGATGAAATAAAACTAACAGCACGCTCTCGATCTCCCACCAAAAGTTGCACTAGCACTTTTGTATTTAACTATACAGAAATAAGTGACGGTCCGCTACCTAAGGGGTTGCTCGTTACTTGAAAAAATAGTTTTAAGAAAGTGAAACAAAAAAAATTCAACACGAAATGAGACTGGTCGACCATGTGTCATAAGGCGTTACTTTAATAAATGATTGTGACAAAATGTATAGTTCGTCTGTTGAGACAACTTTCTTCTTGCCTCCGTTTCGGATTTTAGTACGTTGACACTTATTATCGAAACAACGCTATCTTTTCGGGAAAACGGACAGTTGCATTTTGGCTGGAGCAGACGTTGCGTCCTGACTAAACCATTTTTTTTATATTTGCAGACATTGATGAAAAAAATGTTCGTCAATTCCCTTGCACAAGTGTCCCACTCTTCAAACTGGCAGCGTAGCTAGTGCAGGTCCCTGACAACTTTCCGTTGATCACGCAACCGCTAAGAACTAAGCGATATGCTGGGACGACATAAGCTTGTTCGCAACAACTTCAGTATGCATCACCACACTGACGACAAGTTGTGTTGAAAGGTGCAGTCCCCTCAATTTAAAGTAGCTGTCATATACTAAACCACTGAATGCATCTTGAGTAAGTGTCGTCTTTAAAACCAAATGTTCTCTAATGTATTCGCATTCAAGTGTTTTCACAGTCGCGGAGTCGAAGTATCCAGCTACGTAGGTCAGGATTGGAGCCTTAGACGAGAGCACTGCTAAGTCACAATTGGCGATGTCAAATGCAAAAGCTAGAACACAAAGCAAAATACTTCGCGCAGGTGACTCAGATGCTAAAACCAACAAAATCTTTTAAAACACTTTGGAAGTGTTGACTCGTAGTAAATATAACTTCTATGCTTCCCTGAGAATACAAAAACGCGGTGTTGTTTACTGTACTATCCTCCTTCTCGGCACACTGATAATTTGAAAGTACAAGAGTGCAAGGATAAAACAAAAAATCGGCCAAACCAACATACCTTCAAGGAGCTGGCAAATTTAACTACTTACTCCGGAATTGCCTTAATCCATAGAATAGGCCGTTGCTCCTCGGTTAGGTAAGAGAATACGTGAATCTTTGACTCTCCTGCAAACATTTTTTGGCACCAAGGCACGCAGCACTTAAAAGGCATTGATCCTCACATTCATACACACGAAAACACTAAAGATTCTGGTCACTGACGGACGCAGCGAATACGCAGGCGTCTTGTCTCTGCATTTCAAATGGCTTTCTACGTTGTACGATCGCGAACCTAATGTAGGGCCTTGCATCCCTTGCGAGCCGCCTGAAGTCTGATAAAGTTCCGTCGTCAAGTCGCGTTTATAGTTTTTTAAGCGGGGATAACCGCGAATTTAAATATAAATAAAATAATGAAGGTTGCCCTCCTTCTCCCTGGGCCATCCGGACTACATCGTCCGCATCGTCGTGGATGCTCGGCAATGAATAACTTCTGTTGGCTCCCCTCGCTTGGCCTAGGAGCAGTGACGTAGCCACCGTAACAATACGAAGTGCGCAGGCTTTAGTTACTAGAAGGTGTTGCTTAAGCGATGTCGTTTTTTGACGAATTAATGCTATTACAACTCCCACGTTAGAATTTCGCATCGTTTATGCTTCAGGTGGCGTTGGGAAAATTGGCAAACAAATGATAATGCCCGAGTACCACTAGAGTGCCGAACAGAAACAAACGACAGCGACAAGCCTCAAACCAGAGTCTTGTGCGATTCGACAGGCTTTGTAGAATAAAGCAGGATATGCTCATACACGAGCATCATGCACGCTGGGGTATCTTTGGCAGGCTTGCAATCACTCGTGCTTACTTCTTGAGCACCCACCGACTAAAGGCCTACCAAAGATATCTTCGCGAGCATGCTTCATGTGTTGGAGGTTTGTCGCTGTCGTTTGTCTCTGTTTGTCGCTCTAGCGGGACTCGGACATAAGCACTACGTCGAAGACACGTCTTAAAATTTTTACGAACATAAGTCAAAAACGGACGACGCTCATTGACTGCGACAGGAGTGCCACAGTTGACGCGAACTTGTGGTCACGAGAAAGTTCGCCATTTGCTTCTATTCACTAAAGTCCGGACGCAGCCCACGACACGAGCCGACGGGCCAATCAAACATCGTCAAAAGCTTAAAGTTATGGTGTTCGCAATGCTTCTGTGCCTGCTCTATCATCCCTAAACCAATCATGTACAAGAAAGACCATGTGCGACTTGCGCTTTCAGCATGCATGTTCGTGGTTGTGTCCGTTCGCGCCTTCGAACCGCGTTCAGGCAAGTGACGAAAAGTATATCGTCACATGCGTAACTTGAATTCTTTGTATTGTCGTCTGTACTCTGCATTGCCTACTACGCCTTACTAAACAACTCAGCTAAAAACCTTTTTGCTGACAAAGGCTTTCTTTTTTACATCATAGGTAACCAACAAAACAAATATAGTTCATTTTCTTCTAAGAATTCAACGATACTTTAAGAAAAACCCGCCGAAAGACAGGAATCGGTACCTTCAGCAGAGGCTTCATACCTAAGCTTATATTCGTTGCCATGGCCAACAGACGCCAGCCGTGACAAATCACATAATCGCTTCTTCGTGGGTGCCAGCCTAGCATAAATATTCTGCAGAGATCAGGGCAAAATATTTTTCCTGAGATGGCGGCCCCTGCGTGGGAACCTAATACGACTCTAAAATCTAGATCACGTCTTGTTTCAAAACTCGACAGGACAGGCTATGTACTAAAAAAACACAAATTTCTCGCGTTTAATTTTTTTGTATCACGTTTTTTTTTATCACGGTTGAAGGGATCAAAGGATCAATCAGATTTTATTGCACACGTTTTACAAAAAATGCGTGAATATTGAATACCTGGACACTGGGCTGACAAAAGCTCTGTCAAGACTTTTTTATTGCAGCAGCTGTGAAAAATAAAATAAATAAACATATATTGACTGCCGGCTTACGTAGGATGGTTACGTATTTGAGTTTCAAAATAGCGTACACTAAAGCCTTGCGCACGGAAAGAAATGGCGTTAATCGTCCTTGCGCATTCACCGAGCCCAAGTCGCATCTTAATTTTGGGCAAGGCGGCGACGCTAAATATATTTGCGGGAGCAAAGCATTTGCATTCGTCGTTCTAAAATTCTCTTATAAACTTGCTTTGTTGACTCCAGAGTAGACGACTGGTACAAGAAACAAGCACCACTCACCTTACACCACGACGTACCTCATGGTACAAGATTAAAAGATTCTAATAAAAAAAAGAAGTGACTACATTTTAACTATACCCGTTTTCACCTCAAGAAAACAGCAAGTTTCGCGCCTTGTTCGGACGCCGCGCGAAATAGTTCCCGCCAGATTTGGTTGTCGGAGGCAGAGGCGATGCTTTTGGCGTTTGAAACGTGTACTCCTTGAAAAGATAACATCAATTCACTCTAAATGCAGCTAAATATATCTTAAATCTCACCCATAAAGGTGAAAATTAGTAATCATCCTCGAGAAGCCGGACTTGTTTTCCTACGGTTCATGGAGGTGCAAACGGGTATAGATTTTTTATGTTTTCGGGGGTACAGTGATCGAATTCGGGGGTGTTTTCCAGGGCTTTCCTCCCCCCCCCCCCAGCGTTGTTGTCTTTCGCTGTCAATTTTTTTTGTGCGTCAGAGAATACATCCGTTTTTATCGTACTTTGTACTGAATAAACAAAGCAGGGGAATGAAATATCCCGTAGTTCAGAAAACATGCGCGTGGCCTGCATCTATGGAAAACGTCCCGGTGCAAAAAAACAAAAACAAAAAGAACAAGAAAACGAGATATACGGTTTGGTTTGTAAAGAAAAACGTAGCACCGCGGACAGTTTATTGAGTCTGTATTTAGGGTAAATTCTAAATGAAATTATAGCTAAAAATATTTGCCCGGTAAACTTGTTTTTTTTTCAGTCACGGAGACTGCCTATCGGGTTTTTTTTCGGTTTTCCCCAATATTGGTAGAACCGGCACGGCAGTTATTTTTCGGGATTTATCGGTACTCACCGAAAATACGGAACCCCGAATTACAACTAGGATTTCGTGTTTTCGGTGTTTATTTTTTGCAAAATGCGGAGGTTGTTTTTCGAATTTCATTTTTCGCTGAAAATTCTGTGTTTTTCGCAGTTTATTTTTGTTAGATTTTCAATTCCCCGAAGTCGTAGAATTTCGGGGTGCTCGACTGCCAACGTCTAATAAATACTGTATGTGATCAAAGTGCAACGATGCCCGCCCTTGACCGTATTTTGTTTTTGTTTATTATTTCTGTAACAAGTTGCTTGAAAACCAACGCGCTCACGTTCAACTTCATTTTATTCTGTTCTTATTAAAAAAAAATATTGTCCGAAAGAAACGTACAATAAAATCACTAACAAATCACCAGTATCGAATTTTTTTGCCGCCACATTTTGCTTTGGAACCCTTGCAATCGGCAGCACTAACTGTCAAATGAAAAATCTTCAAAAGAAGTGCTACGTAAGCGTTGGTACTTTGAAATAGCCAAACTTCCGGATGCACAAGACCTTCAGCCTGCCCTCCTCATCCTATAAAGTCTACAAATTCACCTCTTTCATTCTTATAAAAACACAGACCCTATTTCTTCTAAGAAGCACAAATACTATGGTCTAAACTGGAAACCTAAAAAGTGACTTTTGTCGGAAACCAGAAGTATATTGCCCATTTTACTGAACGAAACTTGACGAGCTAAAAAAAAAAAACACCTTGCTGCATAAAAAGAAAAAAAGAGCAAACAAGAACTATAATGCAATTAATTGCAAAGTTGCAACTGAACTGGACAAGAATGACGAATAAATCCCTGGGCAAGGGGAACAAGATGAACAAAGGGCAAACATGAATCTCCAAACACAGTTACGTGACCGGTGGGCGACCAAAAAATCTGCCTGGTCCGTGTATCGATCCTGGGACCTCTCCATTTCACATTTGAGCGCTCTACCAACGGAGCTAACCAGGGGTAAGACGTTAGTAGAGCAAACAAGTTTTATTAGCTGCCACCAGTCTAATACCGACAAGGGTGAAAGGTTTGCATTTTAAGGTTATGATTATAATGCAATTAACTGCAAAGTTGCAAGTGAGCTGGACCAGAATGACGAAAATAATTTCTTGAGAACTGGAACAAGGGAAAGAAAGGACAAACACAAATCCCCAAACACAGCTAGGTGACCGGTGCGTGACCGAAAAAATCTGCCTGGTCCGGGTATCGAACCTGGGACCTCTCCATTTCAGAATGGAGTGCTTTACCAATTGAGCTAACCAAGGCTAAGACGTCAGTAGAGCAAACAGGTTTTATCAGCTGCCACCAGTCTAACACCGACAAAGGTGAAAGGCTTGCATTTTAAGGTTATGATTATAATGCAATTAAATTGCAAAGTTGCAAGTGAGCTGGACAAGAATGACGAAAATAATCCCTGGAGAACGGGAAGAAGAGGGACAAAGGACAAACACAAATCTTCAAACACAACTAGGTGACCGGTGCGCGACCAAACAAATCTGCCTGATCCGGGTATCGAACCTGAGACCTCTCCATTTCCAATGGAGCGCTCTACTAACTGAGCTAACCAAGGGTAAGACGTCAGTAGAGCAAACACGTTTTATCATCTGCCACCAGTCTAACACCAACAAGGGTGAAAGGCTTGCATTTTAAGGTTATGATTATAATGCAATTAAATTGCGAAGGTGCAAGCGAGCTGGACAAGAATGACGAAAATAATCCCTGGAGAAGGGGAACAAGAGAGACAAAGGACAAACACAAATCTTCAAACACAGCTATGGTGACCGGTGCGCGACCGAAAAATCTGCCTGGTCCGGGTATCGAACCTGGGACCTCTCCATTTCCAATGGAGCGCTCTACCAACTGAGCTAACCAAGGGTAAGACGTCAGTAGAGCAAACAGGTTTTATCTGCTGCCACCAGTCTAACACCAACAAGGGTGAAAGGCTTGCATTTTAAGGTTATGATTATAATGCAATTAAATTCCGAAGTTGCAAGTGAGCTGGACAAGAATGACGAAAATAATCCCTGGAGAAGGGGAACAAGAGAGACAAAGGACAAACACAAATCCCCAAACACGGCTAAATGACCGGTGCGCGACCAAAAAGAAATCTGCCTGGTCCGGGTATCGAACCTGGGACCCCTCCATTCCCGATGGAGCGCTCTACCAACTGAGCTAACCAGGGGTAAGACGTCAGTAGAGCAAACAAGTTTGATCAGCTGCTACCAGTCTAACACTGATAAAACCTGTTTGCTTACAAACCAGGTGTTACCAGTGTTATCAGTGTTATCAGTTTTTATCACTGATAAAACCTGTTTGCTTACAAACAGGTGTTATCAGTGTTAGACTGGTGGCATAGACAGGACGTCACTTCCTTGAACCCATCAGACAAACGGCCGACAAACGCTGTAGGACATCATTGAAGAACGTTTTGTCAGCGCCTAGTTTCACAAAAACTAAAGTATCAAAATAAAATAGAATTAAATCTTGGGAAAGTTTGTAAATTACGAGTTTCCATCAGAATTTGTTCATGCTTGAAAATCGCTTTCACTGAATTCTGAGCAAATTTCGATGTTTAGGTTAAGCATGTAGGAACTCGGCTCTCAGTAAAAAAAAAAAAGAAGAAAAAAACACCGGTTAAAAAATTAAAAAAAAAACATTGACGACAGCCCCATTTTCTTGAACGAACCGGACGAACAATATCCAGTTAACAAATAAAAACTTCACAAATACATTCTAGTCCACACTGGACTTAAATCAGAGCCGAAATTTCCAACATCAGCATGGTCCTGTAGTTTCCAAGTGCGGGCTGCGCCCAAAGCGAGCAGAACCGAATCTATATGGTCACATTTCAGTTATGCCTAATTCCGCTTTTTCATGTTGCTCGCGGACGCTAAACTGGTAAAATTTTATTGGTGGACATAAATGCGTGAAAAAAAATATCAAGGACAGAAAAGCCACAACAAAAACACTCATAAAGTCTTGATAGCAGACTAAAACGCGAGTTGCGTTTTATTCTTTATTTAAGCTCTCTTAGTTTTTCAGACGCTGTGTTACCGGGCGTACATAGACGCTGACCCACGCATCTAAACGACCGTGGCTCATGCATTCTCGAACGCTTAGTGCCGCTTTATGTTCGATGCAAGCGCTGCAGAATCGTGTCATGGACGCGCTCGAGCCCCCTGGTTGAAAGAAAGAGACCAATTGCCGGACAACACCGGACGAAAAAAATCTATTTCTTTATCTTCTTAGCCCAGCACGGCGGAAAGAACGTCGACAGAAGAAAACATCTCTCCGACTGGCAGCTTGTACATTTATTGGCGTTCCTCAACGGCGTTGATCGCTTCATCGGCCAAGCGTCACACCCCGGGAAACATTGGCTCATTTTTCTCTCGGCCTCTCCGACACCGAGATCTCGTATCTTTCTCAACAACTGCACCACACTTATTTTGTCAAATCTCGACGCTCGTCACTTTGCCGACAAGGACCCTTCCCACTTATCCCTTTCTTCTTCTCCTTTCCCCTTCCTTCTCTGGTAAGGTCGTAGAGCGAAGCAAACGGCGTCGTTGGGGAACTTCAATAAATGCGCGAGCTGCCAGTAGGAAAGTTGTTTTGTTCTGTCCTCGTCCTTCCCACCGTTTATGTTGCTTTCCTCAATCCCCGCAACCTTACCAGCACTCTCTAGTTCGTGAAGTCTTAAGCAAGATCCCAAAGTTTGAGCCCTTAAAGCGACAACGCATCGGTCGGAGCCGAACTTGCACAACAGCAGGATTCCGTGAACTCTATTTACCCACTATTTTGATTTCGCTGAGTGGGGAAAAGGCGGCACTTTGTTTGCCAACCGGACGATTTCTTACTAACGTTTTAGTACATTGGAAAGTTTTGTCTTTTTGGGTTTTGAATTTCTGGAGAAGCTGTTACCCACTTGTGGTGTTCGGAAAGCTCTTCAGTGAACTCGCTCCAACTGGAACGTTTCTTGCTTCTGCGGCTTAAGAACGGCTTAGTCAAAATCCTCAACCGGCAAAGACTAAACCTAACACTACTCTTCATGTAGGTATCACCTAACATATCAATATTAATATCCCTCCTACATATTGCGTTGTATTTGACTACATTCACAAAGACCAGAAACGTTTTTAGAAAATCTACGAATGTCTTATATTTACTACACGCTAAGAAATGCCTGCGCGTCAACTTAACCGAAAAACACTCAAGGAGCCAGGCTCTTCGAGTATTTTGCGGGTGAGTAGACGCACAGGCATTTCTCAGAGTGTACCAAAAGGCCGACGAACATCCGAGAAAGTAGATTTTCTGCGCGTAGCGTTAGTACTTTGTAGTCTTGGGTTTCGCATGTAGATGTTGATATTATTTCACATGTTATGCTATCTTTTGGTAAGCATACAAACACCTCCTCCCCGCCGCGTGCTGCGATTAAGGCAATGATTGTTATAATCCCGCAACGTGAAGGAATCTGAGTCATCGTTATACCACGTTTCCGAGAGCATTATCGTGTCAAAGCTGAAATTCACTTGATTAAAAAGAAATATTATACGTCATCACATTTACTTCTTGGTGACTGGCAGTTAAGGTCGAAAGACATAAAAGAAGTTTTTGGATCATGCTGTAGATAAGATCCGAGCTCAGTAGAAAGTAAATGCCGAATCTTAATCATGATTGATCATAAGCTCGCGCTGGCTCAAGAAATTTTGCTCTTTAATTTGTTATTTTTCCACATCGGCCATGCTAGCAATACGGATCAGAACTGCCTTATTATCTTTACAAGCAAATATCTTAACGCCAGGTGACCAGACAAATATCCATCCTACTGTTTTCTTTGAGATTGCAACACCCAGGAGCCTTTTCCTTGCACCTGTTAAGTTATTGGCTATGTGGTAAATTAGTTTTAATCTCGTAAGCTTAGCATCTTTTTCTAAAAGCCGCTGCATGCCGAGCACTCTGCACAGCTCAGATGGTTAATCACGCGTGCCGAACTTATTGGTCATGAACCCCACAGCGAGCCTTTGCACTAGATCAAATTTTTGTATATTAGTTTTTGTGAAGGGGAACCAAACATGACTGGCATATTCAAGCAGAGGACGAATACGAGTCTTGTATGCCAAGAGTTTAGTATCACGGGAAGTGAATTTTAGTCGCCTTCTTATGCACACTATTTCGTTAGTGCTTCTTTGGTCACTGCGTCTATGTCCATGCCCAAGTCCAGATCACTTCTTATCTGGACTTGTTAATAAGCATCTGCCATTCCTCACACCAGTCTAAGATCTTGTCCAACGCGCTTTGTAATTTTAAGTAGTCCGAAGAATTTTCATTTCACAATATTATATGCTATCGTCAACAAAGTGTATAATGTTGATGTCAATGTTACCAGTTATGTCAGTAATATAGAACAGGAAGAGAAGCGGGGAAAGTGCTGAACCCTGAGGTACTCCGGAACACACAGTCTGATTAGCTGAGCTAGCTATTTCCATTAATTTCCACGAATTGAGATCGTCCAGTGAGGTAGTCCTTAATCCAATTTACAACTCGTCCGTCGCCTAAGATTTTCGTTAACTTGAAAAGTAGTTTATTGTGGGAGATATTGTTGGACGCTTTTGACAGATCTGAAAAGATGGCATCCACCTAGCTTCTTCGATTTATAACCGAGGAAAAGTCGTGTACTCTTTCAATTAAGTAAGGGACGGTTGACAATCCGGATTGAAAACCGTGCTGGCATACACCTAAGACGTTGTTGTCTTAGATGAAAGCAGTTATATTCAAAGATACGAAAGAGTTAGAGATAGAGAACGGACAGGGCAGGTTATATATTTTAGGATAAAATGCTAAAATAATTTCCAACACGTTGATGTAAGTGAAATCGGTTTATAGTGCGAAATGCTTTCACTGCTCCCCGATTTATAAGTTGGAATAACTTAGCTTGCTTCCAGGGCCCGTTTGACCAAAGGCGGTTAACTTTAACCGTGGTAAAAAGTTACAGTACTTAAAAAACAAGCCAGCTGGTGGTGATTCATGGTAATAATACTCGAGACTCAGGAAACACAGAAGGGGACGCTGTGTTGTGTTCGTCCCCTTCTGTGTTTCCTGAGCCTCGGGTCTCTTTTTTTTTTTTACCATAAATTACCGTAAAGAGTTAACCGCATTTTCCTACGAGGGGGAATTTTAGGTCACGGTCACGTGACCGGCAGAGTAAGGGAGGTGGGGAAACATGGCAGTGCCCCTGGTAGGTATCGTCGCTCGCTTTGGAACTAATATGTTGTAGTAGCTGCAAAATCAGGCGCTTTACTCAGCAATAGAAAGACACAGGAGGCTTTCACTTTGCCTTATCTCATTTAAACAGCAAAGCATGAGCAATGACTTCGCCGCATTTTTTAGATAGACTTTTAATTCTGGCCATTGCTAAGCCTAAGTGAACGCGGCAATTGTCGGCATTGCAACATTTTTGGAACACTATAGTGGATTGCCTTGACTCAATGGGCCGGGTATTGATAGCACGCAAAAGCAGACAGCGTCCCGAATAGACCTTTTGCTAAATTTCCCAAGCACCAAGGTGCATGCTACGAGTGTAGTTACTCGCGCTGCACGTGCTGGCCTCCGCAGTACTAACTGTTCTAAAGCAAAAGCCGAAAAAAAAAATTGGCGTTGCACGCGCGTTCGTCAAAGCATTGTTATGATTATTAACTTCAAATATTTTACGCGGGGAACGCCAGCGCGCGTGGAGTATAGAATTACAATTTCAGCCTTCTCTTCGATGCTTGAGTAATTTAGTATTATGACTATTTTCACTGGAGCCGAATTACACGGTTTTCAATTTATGATGGTGCAATATACATTCCTTAGCATGCTGGTCAACCATGCTGCTGGTGTACCATCCGCCTTTCACTGCTCACTTATTTCTCGTCGTTTTCGGACTGAAGTTCGCCAAACATTTTGAAATTTTCCAAACAGGGGTAAGTTTAGTTTTACTCTACCCAATACCTTTACCACGAGCATCAACAAATGTTTCTTAAGCTCAAATGTATGTCGCGCTGTGTCGCGAAAACACGGTAACGCGCGTTCTTGGGTCCCCCTTTTCGAGAGCTTTACCACGTAAGCCACTTATATTCGCTACCACTAGTAGGGGACGCCAACTACCACCCCGTAATAAAACACGGAGCCATCGCTCATTCAGCCCGCGTCAAACTTTGCAAGGTACTTATAGGTACCTAGTAGGGAAGGGCGGTCAACTTCTTACCACGGGTAAAGTTAACTCGGCTTCGAGCAAATGGGCCCAGTCGGGTGGAATGTTTGATTCTTGTAGCGATTTCCTATATATTAGTGATAAGTATTTTTATATCCATTCTCCGTGCCTTATCAGAAGTGCGTTTGTAATATTATCTGGCCCGGCACATTTTTTAGGGTCAAGATTTAGAAGTAAACAGAGTATGCCGGCTTGAGATATTGTTTTGTTGCACACAGTATCTTGCAATTGCCTATTCATGTAGCGTGGTACAATGAGGTTGTCGCGTGAAAAGACTGAAAGGAAGTAGTCATTGAAGTTGTTGCCTTGTACGTGCTGCTGACAATTGCTGTATCGTTACTTACTTTTGCGCGCGTATATATGTATCTCCAAAATTGATCTGTTGCTGTTGTGATGAAGGACTAATAAGTTTCGTTGTAAAACTTATTTTTAGCAGACTTTAGTTTGCTCCCAAGTTCTTTAGTTGAGTTCGTAAAAAAAGAAAAAAGAAGCGCGGAAAATGTATCTCCATCATCTGGACTAGCCACACATATTGCTGAATGTAATGCGGGCTCCTCTTTTTTCGAGGAAATTTATATCTTGCCTAAAGAAAGTGATTCATTCAAAATATTCTTAAAGTGAACTTTGCGTATAAGAGACCACAAGAAATTGGGTACGCCTGCCGCTTATAACTTTGAACGAACACGTGAAAAGATTCTTCAGGAGTAACTTTTCTTGCTTTTTGTTTGCTGTTGTCGAAGGGTGGATGATCTAGGGTGGGGAGTTGGGGGAGGGGGATACTGTTATTCGGCGTGTTCACATAGCCTTGACGGAGATTATCGTATTGAGCGGTCTAGAGGCAGCTGTCTGCTGATGGTGCCGCGTTTAAATTCGAGGTTCTTCTGTCTGACTGGGAATTCTGTCAAACCTTTGTGGCGGCATGTCTTATGTCATCCCTATTTCCTGTTCATGTGGACCTATATATTTTGCTGTTCTCTCGCGAGTAACCCCAGGTGTGTTCAAGGGTTTGTGTTGTCTTGCCCGTCATTTCATTCCTCTATGTCGCCGGGTTTGCGTTATGACTAGGGGTGTGCGAATATTGAAATGTTCGAATACGAATCGAATACGAATGAAAAAAACGGACTTCGAATATCGAATCGAATATCGAATATGTGTCTTGTAATAAAAAAATTGCATAACAAGAGGTAACTGGACGTTTTGTTGCCTTTTTGAAATAAATCAATGCAACTGCATTTTACTGGGCTGCAGCAGGATAAAGATGCTTCTAGTAGGCACTCACTACAAATTATCGTGTAGGAAAGTTAACTGTTCAACGTGTTAAGAAAGAAAGCGCTCCCTACGCACCGTGACAACATTTCCGCCAATAGAAAGACCCTGTAATCGGGAAACCTGCGAAATTTCATTAAAGTTCGAAGAAGTAGAGAGAGAGGTGACGTGAGAAAAGTAGGGAGGTTGTTCTAGCGGGAATGCTGACCTGGTTCCCCATGAAAAAGAGAGAGAAAGGAAAGAAAGGGGGATAAAGAAAAGGAGGAAGGAAAAATAAAGAAAAGTGAACGAAAGTTTGACTTATAGACAGTGTTGGCCAGCTGCAATACGAATCTTTCGAATTTTTGGAAACAAATAATTTAGAAAGTAGTTTAGTTTTATATTTTGTAAAATGGTTACCAATGAAAATATGCGCTTTAAAGCTTTCATTAGTTATTTATGCGAACCAGTGATGCCAATAAACCCAACAAATATTGCACTTTCTCCGCCAGGTGAGTCAACTAGTTTTTTTTTTTTTTTGTGCATGACCACAAAAGTAGAACTTCAGTCGAACCTTCGTCGAACATCATGTTGAAAGTTCTGAAAAAGTCGAACTTAGTTGAACTTGAACCTGGGCAGGTTCGCGAGATCCCTAGTTTGACTGCTCGGGAGTGGCAGACTTGTTGTCGATAGCAATGCAGTGTTCTGCTCGCACTTAGCTTTTTCTTTTTTTTTTAATTTTCAAACAATTATATTAGATAACACTCTCGAGATTTACTTTATATTAATGTTTCACTCTCGAGGTTTATTTTATTGTATTAATTTATAGAACGCGCAATTACATCACATATTGCGCAAAAGCGCCACACAACAAAGGGCTCGGAGAAAGAAACCGAAACTGACGCTGTCTTGCTGCCATCGGACAGATAGAAACAGAGCAGACCGATAACGCACGCATCATACGCCTTTCTCGGTGAATAAACATATTTGTGGAGAAGCGTGGCAATCAGATTATTCGTTACTTGCCCGAATATTCGTAGTTTGTGCGAATATTTGCCGTTTTTTCCGAATATTCGGCCAAAGCCGAATATTCGGAACTCCGGATATGCAATTTTCGAATCGAATACATTTCCAAATAGGATAATCTTCGATTCGTATTCGAAATTTCGAATATTCGCACACCCCTAGTTATGATGTTTCCTAGCCAGATAACAAGAAGACTTCGCTTCTAGCTCCGCCAAAGCAGGCTTCCCCGCACTAGGATTTACCAAGGGGGAAGCGAAAAACGAGCCGGCGAGCAGCCAGAGAAATTAGAAACTCTCCTCCGATTCCTCCTTTCCATTGGGGAAGTGGGAGACGCTCCTTCTTTCCTCGGGGGTGGCTCGAAACCCGCTTCAGTGGCGAAAGAAGGAATGAGGTGAGGATAACTGGAGTTCGGAAAAGACGATTGAATCGGCCTTTAGAGGTCGCAGACAAGCTAAACTTGAATTAGTGTGGTTTGCGACGCTGTTCCCAAAAAAGTCACCGCCTTTTTTTATGTTTTCGTCTTAGTATTGATGGATTTTGATAAAAACTAATATAGTGGTGGAAGGTGCTCAGTTGCAGATAAAGGACGCGTCCTCGGATAGGACGGGTGCCGGGACACTCCGGCATATATGGCAACGAAAAGGTCATTCATGCTGCCAGAGCGGCGCTTGAGCTGCGCCTGCGACACCACACCACCTATCAGGAGAACTAACTTGAAAGAATACTGACGGGCATCACAACCTATAAGTCGTGATGCCCGTCAGTATTCTATCTGGACAAATACGGGAAACATCGCCCAAGTTGTTTTCGCGTTAACAGAGACCGGGCAGCGTACATGTTGCGAAAACAACGCAGGAAGCATTGACAGGTTATATTTATATCGAAACATTAGAAAAGAAGTGGGGGAGCTGGAAATTTGGGAATGGATGGTCCCCCAGCTCCCACAATGTAACAATTTATACTTTTTGTCAGAACAGCACCATTGTTTTACAAGCAGTTCTTCTATGCGCTTTTTGATTCCATGGTGCCCATTTTTGCATTGTTTTTATCTTCAAAACGTTTTGTATGGAAACATTTATAAAAAAAAGCGGATCTAATTTTTTATTTGTAAATATTTTGGAAGCCATGACAAATCATATCTAGGTTAAAAAGGCAATAGTTATTACCCATGCTCACAAAACAGACTATGAAAACCCTACATGCAAAATACCGCTGAACGTGCAGCCGAGCTGGTGTACAGGAACCTGATTGTAAGCCTTGGGGACTGGGGAGGAAGAGGGTAAAATCAGAAAGAGAGACTAAAAGCAAAAAAAAAAAAAAAAAACGCGTGAAACAATAGGGACGATTAGTTTTATCAATGAATACTTTTACCCGTACAATCCTAGCGTGCGGCGCAAGACACATTGTATCTTTCCACACAACAATAGCAACAGATAACTTCCGCACCACACATGTTTGTTCTTTCATTTGAAGAAACCAGCGCCTAACAGCGGGTATTCTTTCGAACTAAAATGCGAAACATCGCCCAAGTTATTTTCACCACATGTACGACGTTCGTCCACTGATAGCGGAACAACAGAATTTTGAGAGGAACTCATAGTCTTTGTCTGATTTCCGGCCAGCTCCCCCCCCCTGCCCCCCCCCCTCCTCCCCGTCCCTTTTTTGTTTTGTACTCTAAGATAAAAAGTACGATCCAGTCTCCAACAGTGGTCCAAGGAGACCACGGCAAAGCGTTGCCTATTTTAATGGTTAAGAAGCAGCCTTAAAAGGGCCCCTGAAGACAAAAAAAAAAGTTTTTTAAAACAGTCTGGTTGGGACACGCGTGTCAAAAAATGAATTTTACGCGAAAAAAAAATTTTTTTAGAGCAATATTGACTGCGTTAGACGCAATTTAGTCGGTAGTCACCTCCTTTCCACTTTTTCTCTCTCTCGGCATTTCGGGCGCGTGGAGGAGAGGTACTCTCCGCCTCTTCGTAGTGGATCGGCTTGGCTGCTTGGCTGGCTTGGCTGCGCCCCGTACGAGAGCCATTGCTACTTCCTGTGTCTGCCGGGCACACGTCGTACCGCGTCGTACAGCCGATTCACACGACGGACTGAATCGCGATTTTCTTCCTCAGACCGTGTACCAAGTGACCGGCACGTCACCGATTCCTGCAATCCGCGCCTTGTCTGCGGACGCGCAGACTGATAAAGTCAAGCGCCTTTTTCACTCGCGGATTTTTGGCGGGAGATTGACTTGAAATGCGTTTAGTCTGGCAACGGTACATTGTTTTCTGGGCGATGAAAACAAAAGTGGCGCATCGTTGTGTTTTGTGCGTTCGCTGGTTTATTTTGTCGGGCGTTTCTTCGTTCCACGTGTGAAAGGAACTGCAGAAACTTTGTCTGGCTGACGCGACGCAGGTTCCTGTACTCCTCCGGGTCCGCGTCAAGAAGCTCCCGTCAAAACTCGTCTAGCACGCCGCGATGATTCTTGCACGTCCAATCAGGATTTCACCGAGCAAGACCTCTCTTGTGGCTGTGGTGAACTTGAGTGTTGTGCACGAGCGCGGAGTGCGTGAAGGCATCTCCAAACGCCCCTTCGCGAGCCCAGAACTTCGTCGCTTCTACGCGGAACCCTTCTCGAGCAGGACCATGCCTGTGTCACTCTCATGCTTTGGGTTAGTAAAGCTAGTGGCGCTTCGCGCGAAGCCTATCACGGTGTTTTGTCTCGATCTGTACGTAACAGCGGCGTACGATTCATTATCGCGGTAGCGAACGTCGATTTCTCTCTTGGACAACGGTGCCACGGTGCGATGCTGGAGTTTCGCGGCACTGTGGGGCGGCGACCAGGTTCGGTCCGTCCTCGCTTTCGTCTGCTCGTCGTCTCCGTCGTGTGGATGCGCTTGGGAGACAGACGAACCAGACATGTCGTCACCGTCCGCGGATCAGTCCGTCATGTGTATCGGCCATGACTAACTAACACAAGCAACAAGCCCTCTTCAGTAGGTCTTCACATATAAACGCGATAAAACTATAAAACCACCCGAGGACGCGATTCGCGTTGCAAGACGGCGACCATGACAGAAAAACAAAATGGCGAAGCTTGTTTGTTGCGTTTGTTGTTTTATCCGAACGGAAGTAACGATTTTGTAAAACGTTTGTAAACAATTACGACGTTCATTCGGTGGATTGTTTCTTAAACCTAAAAATATGTAATTCAAAAGGCGATTTCAAGAGATCACGAAGATTTTATGACCAACATCAAAGCTGTCACTCATTCTATTGGCCAATGAGAAGCTGATTTGAATGACCATCGTTACCAATGAGAAGCCGAGCTGAATGACCTGGAATTTCCGCGCAAAATTTCAAATAAATCCCCCGCCGTGAATATTGCTCTAAAAAATTTTTTTTAGCGTAAAATTTATTTTTTGACACGCGTGTCCCAACCAGACTGTTTAAAAAAAACTTTTTTTTGTCTTCAGGGGCCTTTAAGGAATAATGTTCAATTAGCGATGCTACCTTACTTTTCCAGCTTAAATGTAAAATATATCTTATTAAAGTTATTTTGTTAAAGGCGCTGAGCAACCCGACATTTTGTCTTTCGCTTTGCGGGCAAAAATAGCATGAAACTGCAGCATAGCGTAGCGAAATAGCCAGAATAAACACCAAAACCTTTTAAGTTTAAGTGTTTGTTTTTTATTGATGTGCAGTTTCGATTATTGTTAAAGCCGTTGGGAAGGACATTTTGTTTTTGCTGTTCTCAATATTTGTGCGTCATTTTTGTTACTGTGATAAGAGTATATAGTTTCATTACAAGCATCTATAGTTTGTTTCGTTTAACTACTCTAATCCTTTTCGTCTTATAAATTACTGTTCACGTACGCGCACACTCTACATACAAATGCGGACAAACACATACAGGCACGCAAGCTCACTCACGCGCACGCAAACACACGCATTACACACAAAGGCATGCACACAGACGTGCAGGAATTTACATTCACGCACGCGCACTCACACAAACATACCTTAAACATCACCCCATCAGGTTGCACTGAACATTCAGCGGTTTGGTGGTTACGATCTTTTTTAGGCAGCTTTCAAACGTCTTAACGCTCTCTCCAGAGGAATATATTGAACGATCCGCGATACTTTTAAAAACGTCATGAGAAAAAAAAATCAGCGACATGAATAAGAT
Organism: Ixodes ricinus; assembly: GCA_037355805.1. NCBI lineage: Eukaryota > Metazoa > Arthropoda > Arachnida > Ixodida > Ixodidae > Ixodes > Ixodes ricinus. Next base: position 15,285 of record JAZHYW010017758.1, on the reverse strand, counting down.
TTTTGAAAATCTTTACAGCCAAAACATCAGAAAATATGTCGCGACTTTGACACGACGCGCGTATCTCTCTTTCATGCCGCCGCGGGCACACTTACTAATACACAATAAAAGAGACGGGCTGCGGAGACTGTCTTTTGGCGTGTTCCTTCCTTGAATGACTTTGCTTTCAAAGTGGTCACACAAAAAAAACAAATTGTCGGGAGTCATGTTCAAAACAAGCATGCGTATGAAGCAAACACGCGTGCCTGAGTTAAGTCCACAAACAATTTTGCCGTCATGTCTGCAGGTCGTGCCTCTTGTGTAACGTAGACGCAATGTCTGTGAAGATAAAGGCCTTCATTACGAAGCTAAGCGATTTCTCGGTGCCCCTATAAACCGCCGAAGATCATCGCACGAGACGACCGGATTATTCAAAGCGTCTACGGGCATTCAAAACAGATAAAGAAACGAATAAGGCTGAGTACGTCACACATCAAATATGAAGGCGAGAACCTCGAGAGACAACCATATCCTGTTTCGCAGGATTTTACAATCTCGCGATTCAGTTTTTTGGGGGGGAATCTTCCAAGACCGGGGGCGATGGATTAAAAAGGCGACTTGATGTGAGCGCTAAACCACACTATAAAATCCAAAGCTGGATGGAGGGATGTATGGGTTTATTTTAAATGCGCATCGTCTTTTATCGGTTTTTATCGGGGCTGGAGAGCCCGGTTGGCTCAAGCGGTTCCGATTCCGAAGGGAAAAAGGGGAAAAGAAGGAGTGGGAAAGTGAAGTGGGAACGAAACAAGAGTGACAAAAGAATAAAAAAAAACATCGCTGTGGTTTTTTTTTTTTTTTTGCAATCCGATTTGTGGTGGAAGTTTGCACAGCACAAAGGATGTGCCCAAAGCGCCGTAGAGGCTTACGCGCATTTTTTCACTTTATTTTGTGACAGCAATGCTTGTTCGCGGATGTTTCGCCCGTTATATTGGACTCCCAGCCTCACACAGAACAACAAAGCGCTCACGTTGCTAAAGGATTCAAAATGGCGACCAACAAGATCTCTAGCTGCCCTGGCTGGACGGAAGTGCTTTTCAAATCTAGGATCTTTGAAGTTGTTTTTCTTGTATGTCATGCTTTATACGCACGATCAAATATGGCGGGAATAACGTTCGCGTAGGTACTCCAGTCGTAACGGTTGCTAGTTGAGGGGAATCCAGGAGCACAACGTACAATGTGAAACGATGCTGCATAGAATTTTTATCACGTTATTGATTTCGGTTTTGAGCTTTGGGAAAGAACAAATGCTATCGCGTTTATTAAAATTGTGTGGCTTGGGTTTCTGAACAATGGTTAAGTGTGAGCGCGGTAGACCTTTATTAACGAGCAACAGGCATTTTTTTTGTTTAGCCTAGCATACGCATTATTAAAAGCTTGAAAATGCAATGTCAACCTAGCGTAGCGCTGGTTTTTACTAACTTGTGGCGCTTTTAATTAAGAACAACAAAAATGTAATATCCCCTATCCACGAGGCGAGCAGAACAACTAAACCGCTCACTGGTATAATGAGATGAGCTTTTGTAGCCATACGCGATATATTTTCAGCAGTAACCTGCGTTGTCAAAGACTTCTTGTTTCTTTTCCCTGTGAATGATGACGCGTTCCCCCCCCGCCCCCTCCCCCCCCGAACAAAAAAACAAAAAAAACACAGTAAATAAAATTATATATTTGGCATCTCGGAAAGGGTGTTTAACTTTTGTTTTCGAGTAGTGGGACGAGATCACAAGCGACGTTTCACATGAAGTCGGAGTGCAGTCAACGCCAGTATCCGGTAGAACCAATACAGAAGCTTCAAAAGTACGTCGTAACGGTGCGGGTTGTTTTTAAACGATTTGAAATCACCGGATAACCAACCGCGCACAAAAAAAAAAAGACCCGCAGGATTACGGCGCATGCACTGTACGTGATTGGTTTGTATCGTAGAATCGTAGCGCTTGGTTGCGATCGGACTTTGGTAGTGAAACGGTGTGTGTTTACAAATATAAACATGAAATTGGCTGCGTGTTGGGTCATTCTGTCGAACGCCTTTAAATACGGTAGCTTTAGGGGTAGGCGGTGGGATTAGTTCGGAATGTGCCTAGGGCAGGATGACCCTTAGTCTTTCAATGCCTGGGGGTGGGTGATGATCTTAGTTCATCTGGTGCCTAGGACAAGGTTTTCTATGAAGAAAAAAATTAAGTCACATCACTGTCTCTTTGGGACGCTGCACTTGCTACTCTTCAGCACAGACCGGATACAAAGCCTTTGTGCTGAATTTCATGAGTCGCCAATATAAAAGGAACGCGCTCATGCCATTTCCACTCCTCCTCGTTCCCGGGCTCTCTTTATGCCACCTGTTTATGCTCCTCCCTCATTTTTGCCCTCCCCACTCCACTCTGTTCCGCGCGCTCTCTCGCACCACCTGCTTCTGCTCCCCTCGTTCTTGGTCCGTAGATTCAGTCACCAGCGCACTCGGCTTCCACGCCGGTGATCGGGGTTCGATCTCAGACACCTTTTGCCGTTTTCTTCAAGATCACATTGTGGTAACGGACTGACCAACCTACACATTTTCTGTTTACGCGGCTCACTGAGGTTGGTCGGCCCTATAAAGCCACCGAATTAAAACGCTCAAATAATGGTTCAGTTTACATCACATTTCCAAGAACTGCTGATCAACCTATTACACGCAGTCTTTATTCAGGAATCATAACAGAAAGGAATATATATCACTTGGTGTAGCTACTCGATTATTACACACATTTCAGATATCGATCACGATGCAAAGCGCAGCGCAGTGTGAACCTTATTTCCCTCATCTTCCAGAGCAAACGTCGTTCATCAGCCAGGCGGCATCAGCACCAGGCCCTAACACTTCAACCAGTACTGGTAACCTAGGGCCCACCAGCGAGTCCCCTTCTCCGTCCGCTCTGCCCACGTGATTGACAGGTTCGCGCATTCGATTAACTTGGCTGCCCGGCGGAGTTTTGGTGGTGCACGACTATAACTTCATTTACCCGGATAAACACCACCGCATGATATGTTAATTACGGCAAAAACTACGGCGTTGGCGGTGCGGCGCCTCCACTGAGCGGAAACCAACTGTACTGCGTTCGACTATGAGCTCCCACTGATATAGAATATACGCAATTTTCTACTAAGCCAATTAAAGGCCAGTTTGACAAATGGGACTGTGCTATCTTCGTTTTTTGTTTGGAGGAGGCAGGGTCACGTGAGCGTAAGAGGAACTGTTGATTGGCCGAGCAGGCGCGTAGCATCGGGGCTGCTGTCAGCTTGAATGTGTATAGAGCGTATTGCTTCCGGCGCGTACGTCGTTGCAGGATTGCCATGTCCGGCGCACTGAGCTCATTGAAGGCGTTCGGTGTTTGGCTGTCTCTGGTGACGCTACTATTTGCTATGAGGCAATGCTTACGATGACCTAAGGTAAGCACTGACCTTCGCGTCAAGCCAAACGTTCGATCATGTCAACAGCAGTTTCTTGACTCAGGGTATATTACTCCCACCGGGGCCCGTCTCTTTTTCCATTTCATTTATTTCGCCTTAAGGGCCCTGTGGAGCATTACGTAAGGGGGGGGGGGGGGCATCTGAGCAAATATAATACAACCGTTTGAAACGCAAAAAAAAAGTGACACAAATGTAGAAACAATAGTAATAATACCAACAGACAGTGACAATCTGGTAGGACAGTGGTGGTTACCACAGGGTTTAGGTGACTGACTGGCGGTAGAGGATGGAGTCTGAAGTATATATTATTTCCTCAGGGAGGGAGTTCCGAATGGTAATTGCCTGTGGACAAAATGAGGTGTTAAAGGTTAGTGTTTCGCCTGGTAGAAGTTTGATACAACGACTGTGATTGAGGAGATTTAATGTCCTATCTGGAGGTAAATGAAGGTTGGGTTACTTATGGACTTTTGCTTTTATGGTTTATTTTTTAAAGATACATATTCGAGAAGTTACTCTATGGTCAGATAGTTATAGACTTTCTAGGATTTGTTTAATTCGTGTAACACTGACGTCGTAGGAATGTGATGATGTAATTAATCGAGCTTCACGGTTTAGGACTGCATCAAAGTTATCGGCGAGGTAGGCTTGTAAATGATGCCAGATGAACGTAGCATAATCTAGTTTGGGGCGGACAAACGTTATTTGGGTCAGGTTCCTTAGGCAAGAGGGTGCTGATTTCAGATGGCGTTTCATGTATCCGAAGGTGCATGATGCTTCAGCTGTAACAATGTGGATATAATGAATCCATGAACGTGGAGTAATCGAATAGACACCAAGGCAGCTATAGAATTACAACGCTGCTTATAAACTATGGGGAACGAATACTAGGTTTTGATTTCCGTGTGAGATAAAATTAGTTTGCTTTTGTCAAAGATGAGAAGTATAAGCCATTTATGGCACCAAGTGACAATTTGTGTTAGGTCATTTTGCACAGTAAGATGATCGGAAAAATATAAGACCAGATAGTAAATGACGCAATTTTCGGCGAACAGCCGGACTTATGAATTTATGCCCCGCGAAAAGTCGTTTATATGTATAAAACTTTTAATTGAAGAAAGTCATGCACCCTAGGGAACACTTGACGTTACGTTTCAAAGGGGTGATTTATGATTATTAGTTATTTTGAACTGTTCTGGGGAAGTGAGAAAATCATGAATCCAGGAGATGATATGCCATGTCAAGGCCAAGCACCGAAAGCTTAGAGAGAAGGTGAATATGTGGCACTCGATTGAAGGCCTTGAAAAAATTCAAGAATGTGACATCTGTGCGATAGTTTTTATTCATTTTAACAAGCAAGTATTGAGTAAATTGGTAAGTTGAGTTCCACAAGGTAGATCTTTTAGAAATCCATATTGATGAGATAAAAGATATATCGAATTAGGGTGATTGATTATGCTGGAGCTGAGTATATGTTACAAAAGTTTTGATAAAACCAGCTCAAGGTATTAGGCGGTAATTATGCTCGAGTGATCGGTTACCCTTTTCATGGACGGGGTTATCTTTCCAATTTTCCAATCTTTTGGACTATGGCCACTGGAGCGAGATTATGAGAAAGTTTATATGGCGAACAGGCAATTATATTAGTGTTTTTAAATATTTTGAAGCTTATATTACCTGCCTAAAAGGCGATGATAGTTTTAGTTTGTAGATAAGGAAACTTCTAGCGAGCGATATTATTCCAGGCGGCATGGCGTTGGTTGGCAATGAGGGAGCAGAAGGAGCCCTGTCGAGGTTTTTAACCGTGAACACGGATAGAAAAGAGTTGTTTAGGGCCGTCGTGGAGCCGCAATGATTTTATAGGGTCGTTATTGCTGTTGATTAATTTCCCGCGATCGAGAATAAAATTTTGGTGATAGGAGCTGATAAAAAACGAATGGATTCGTGCGATGAAATGAGGCCATGTTGTCAGATAAACATTTTGTTTGATCATGCTTTTTGTTTTCGGAATATTTTATTGGGGAGTTTTTCGCGTGCTTCTTAATCTTGGATGAGTCCAGTACGTCTTGCTTTGTTATAGAGACGTTTCATTTTTTGTTATTTAGAGCTTTGAGAGTCTTGCTTAACCAGTGATGATTTCTATCGGATTTAATGCAGACGGTTGAAATGAAAGCATCAATGAGATTGGTCAGCTTATGTCGAAATAGTTTCCAGTTTTCTTCCACAGTTCTGGAAGAAAGTGTTCGCTAGAGTTTGTGTAATAGGCTTGTAGTTCAGTGTTAATTGTTTCTTTTATGTAACCTTTGATACAATTTTGCGTGTGCATTTTTCTGTTGATGGAAATGACACTGTCAAATTTCAGATTTGGTGGTCATTTATTTCTAGCAAATGAATGACGTTTTGAAAATGCTAAGGGGTGGTTGGAAACTGGAGATGGAGAATTTCGCCTAGTCTAGTTTTCGGTTAATGACATGAGTGAGGGTGAGGTTAAATGTTAAATCAAGAACGTTTTACATTCATTTGCGGCAGCTTTCCCTGTGACTGTGATTGAGGTCCAGTTGATGTCTGGGTAGTTGAAGTCTCCAAAAAGATAGGTTTACACTTTATTTATGATATGACCTTCTAAGTCAATCAAGTGCATCTCGTAGATGACCCGCGAAAACTTCGCTGCTGTCGGGTGCCCTGTAGCAAATTCAAATATTTACTTTGGAAGTTGGGGATCTGATGCAAACGCAAATTAATTAAATGAAACAGCCTCGACTGTTGCAGAAGTTTGATATGTTCTTTTTTATAGCAACTAGACGCCACCTCCCCTTCGCGAGTGTCAACCACGATGACTTATATTATAGTTCACGTGAAGAATACATATTTCACTGTAATGCACATAATCAGTTAGTAATGATTTTTTGACAATGACAGTGTCAGCTGTACAATTATCAATGAGGCAATGAAGGTCGAAACGTTTGGGCATAACTCAACGCATGAAACATACACGAGTCCAAATTTACTGGCAAATATACACGTATATACATAGTACGAAAACGGGCTACAACACACACAAGACACACGTGCACAAAAACAACACATGTAGTCACACACGTACGAAGGATCCTACCGATGTTGCCACACAAACATCAACCCAAAGAAAGTTACATTTGTCTGATACACACACGCGAGTGTACATAGACATATCCTCGAAAGCAGACTGTCACGCATACGTAATTAGTAAACATGCGCTCCCTTATATTTAGGCAGAAGCATGAACATAACTTGCGAATTCGCTCTGGCATGACATCACATTCAAAGATGTCTTCAGACACGCTTTCGTATCAACATACAAGTACACACAGGTACACCGAAGGTTTCACGTGTACAACTTCGCATCCATACCAAAACCCGGTGTGCCCAAAAACAAGAGGTGCATTAAAATACTCGTGCACGCAATTGAACCAGAACTGGCACCTGCGCACACTGAGGCAGAATAAACACACTCAGATGCTCACGTACCCAAACGTGCAACACTTAACACATTCGCGCACACAAGTACGGTGAAAACATGCAGTTCCGCACTTGCGCCGCCCTCAGACGCTAAAACTGACGCTAACAACAAGCAGCACAAACTCCCGTCAATAGCAAACAAACATGTTCACTGCAAATTTCTAAATGCCACGTTAGCGTAAAGCGGCAATTGGCTGGAAGATCACCCAAGTTCAAAGCAGAACGCAAACACAAAAAGACGTTAAGGCAAGAAAAGCTTTTGATAACTGACAATATCTCTTCGAAAATACGAAAAAGGCTCAATAATACTCAATCAAACACACTAACGGAAAACGTGGGACACGGAGCCGCTCATCAAGTCTCCCAAAAATCCTCGGTCGTTCCAGAACTCTCAACGCTTCTCTCCGTCCGCTCTTTATTTCGCAAAGCGGTAACGTATAGGGACGATATGCCCTCTTTAATTACCGGTGCCGACGAGGAAGATAACATGTTATTTGGGAGAGCTACTGGTAGGTTTATTGTGTGCCTAAATATTTTCGAAATTTTGATGAGATGCCTTTTAACTTCCTGAGAGTGAGGCACATAAAAAGGACACCACACACATAGACTCTCTAACACAGCTATGGGTTTTATCGTCGTGTTAGAGAGTCTATGTGTGTGGTGTCCTTTTATGTGCCTCACTCAGGAAGTTAAATGGCGTTATACCCGCACCAGCTGGCTGCCACCATCTATACCGTCTCGTATGTTGATGAGATGCTTTGGTGTCGGTGCCGTCCGACTATTTCCGAAAATTACAGTGTTACACCATATTTGAAGACAGACGAAATTTTTGCGGAATGTTAAGCCCCGCAATGGTTTCAATAAGCGTCAGTCGCAGGAGAAAGTTTAAAGTCGTCGAAGAACAAATTCCCACTCTTAGTCTGGTTTTGCCTTCCTCTCCTTTCTGGTGAGGGCCAACGTATGCGAAGAGCAAGTCGTATGCTCTTTGCGCAGGAGTTGCGGTCATGTTAGAAAGACGCTGAACTCTGATTGGCTTCGATTAAAAAGATAGTGGATAGACTTCAATGCTAGATGCCTCGAGGTCTACTCATTATATTTTTCAATCAGCCAATAAGAGCTCTGCGTTCTGATATCTTCGCAACCTGTGTGCAAGAAGCAGACAAACTTGCGCTCCTCATAGCAGACAACCTTGATGCGAGGTCTCTCGAAAGATGAGTCGGTCGATGTCTGTCGCTATAATTGCACCCGGTTCAGGTTGTAAGCCGAAAATAAAATGGGCTGCCGCTCCAGCGTATGTGAAATTAGAAGCCTTGTGTTCTGAGGAGTTGAATTGGGTCGTGCTAAGCGCAGAAATCTCGAAAATATTAATCAGACGACTCTATTCGCCCGTGGGTTAACAAGTCAAATCAAGCTGTGTTCATGGAAGTTTAGATATCGAGTCATGGGTGTGCCTTGTCATGTAGCCAGCGCATAATCTGATTGCTGTCACTGCATTGTGGCAACCGACCTGGCGTCTCGAACGTGGCTTGCGCGCTAGTGGTTAAACGAGAGCACGACGGTGGAACGCACGTCCTTATCAGGACACGCAAGTGTGAAACCCGAAAGTAGTAGTCGTTGGCATTTGTTTTTGTTATCTAACTGTCGGTGTTTTTATTTGTTATGTCGTTTCTATTCTTCGTAAGAGCATCCTCAACTGAAAAAAGAAAGAGAGAGAGAGAAAGAGAGACGGACGAAGAAAGAAAGTTCCGAAACGGAAACGTACAGGTTTGTCGTTGTCATGTCCGTCCGGTGCTTCGCGCCAGTGACCGCAAATCGCATTTACGAGTGTGAAGATAACTTTTTATGTGTTTTTTCATAATGTGTCTTCATCTCGAAAAACTGTCGCCAAAAAAACAGCAAGTAAGAAAAGAAAAAAAAAAAGACCGTCGAAATACACGAAGCTGCGGACTGGAGTCCGAGAAAAGCTCTGCTCATGTCTGTTGCACGAAGTCATCTTGGTCAGAGACACGGGGTCTCTATTGGTTTTGTTCTTGGGGGCGTTCACCGACTGTCTTCCGCACCATTGGGTACGTGATGCTGCAATGGTTGCTTCCGTTTTACGTTGAGTGGTTTTTTTCCTTTTATTTATATTTTATATCCTCAATTGATCTTTTCTAGTTCGCTTGATCTCATTTTCTATTCTCACGCGCTTTCTTCTTTATTTTGTGGTCATCTGTTTTGAGGCTGTTTTTTTATAGCATTTTGTACCTTTGTTGATGTAGTCTTCACTGCTGAATGCTGTACGTCTTTTTGTTCTTTTCTTGGGCTACGGAGTCTTCCCTTTTAATTTAATCTTGTTAGAGCGCCCACAAGAGAGCTGTCTTGTCAGTTTGATTGGTCGCCAGAGCACGAATAACCGAACCGGATGAACATTCTGTTTTAAAGTTTATTATTATCTAAGGCTTGAAAGTGTAGGAGTTCGGAAGTATCATAGATTATATGACAGTGCCCCAACTCAAAGTTGCTCACTCATTGGAAACCATCTTCGTGCCTGGTACTCCCGGAGTCCCACTAGAGCAACAAACAAAAGCAACCGACACCGAGAATTCCTCCTCTCATGCCACATGCTCGCGATGGCACATTTGGAAGGAATTTAGTCTTTCGATGCTCGTGAAGTAATCACGCGTTATTGAAAGCCTGCCAAAGATACCCTCGCGTATTAATACTCGTGTTTTTAGGGTAGTCGTTGTCATAGGCGCCGACTACGGGGGGCTCGGGGGCCCGAAGCCCCCCCCGGCGGTGCCGGGCTCCCCCCCCCCCTTCCGCCCGAGCTCTTCGGAAAAGCAAGTACCATCGCCTCCGGAACCCTGGCCCTGGGTGCACCTAATTAATCTCATCTGTGCGCCCAGGTGCCCGCACATATCGATAGCTGGCACCCAGTGGATAAATTGTTCTAACTATTCGCGCAGTCCTGTTCGAAGACCCTACGTAGTATTAGCAAATACGATAAAGGCTAGTGATGGAAATTCCTTCGAAAGCCATTGGAAGTAGTCGCGAATGACGGAAGTGGCACCTCTAGCGGACCTGCAGCCTACGGAAGTAGACGACATAATACGTTTTGTAAGCCCCATTTTGTTTTCCCAAACGTTGAAACAATTCATCATGGTCAGTGCGCTTGAACCCCGGAATTCACTGATCACAACTGCAATGACAGCTAAATTATAGGGTCACAAAAGCAGACATTTGTTTAAGTATCATGCCGTAAGCATGCTTATGCTACGTTCTCCAGGGGATTACACACGTTTGGGACGTCTCTTTCAAGCGAAAAAAAGAATTCAAGCGTTTTAAACAACCGTTCACAAAGGTTTCTCTTGATGTTCTCGGCACAACGCGATAATCTTGATAACCGTCCGTTGTTGCTGTTTTCACCAAGGGTTTTATTATACCCACGCCTTCGGCCCCCCGCCACCATGCCCGTGTTTGTATGTGTGTGTGGCGGGGGGGGGGATTAAGGCGGGCTTGTCGGGCCCCAGCCCCCCCGGGAAATTGAGAACTTTCCGCCTATGGTCGTTGTCGACGTTTTTTTTTGTTTTTTGCTCCAGTGGGACTCGGGCATCACTGTAGAGTCGTGCCCTTTTAACTCTGTGTTCATCCTCAACAAGTACTACATTTCATTTGCATATGAATTGCAAGTCAGAATAAGGTTACTTTTGCTTCTTTAGTTATTGTCACGGGCCTCGGTACGCCCGCCGAGCTACCAACATACATTTTTTTGTCCCACGTGGCAATTATGCCTCGCAAGGTATATTTTCTTTAAGGTCCTGCATACCCATATAAACACAAAAGAGTGTTTATAAATACTTTCTTCGTTTTTTGTAAAACAAAAACTATTCTAATGTCGTGAAATCAGCTTCTGCAGTTCGTTTATCTCTTACAAATGTATTTAATGATTTTATTAACCCCGCAGTGCTTAGATTGCATTAAAATACCAGTCATATCTTAAAATTTACATTAACATGCACGAAATTATATAAGGAAATAGAAACAAATGATATGAACAAAGAATATACGAAACTATACACCGAGATATGCACGATATTCAGAGAAGTATGCATACGAATGCCCATAAATGTACAAGCAATACGAAGCTTGAGCATAAAAGAAAACACAACAAAGAAGAAAAAAAAAACGTTAATTATTTTCGTGTAGTAATGCTCGAAAACCAAATAATTTGGAAGCACTAAAATTGCGAACGTGAGGCTCACCTCTGTAGAAATACAAAAAATGGCGGGTGCAAATACATAGCTTCGTTTAACCTTGTTTCCTCTGAATACGTGTCCCGTATCATCCAGAAGCAAATGTTTGATCTGACAACCATTTTCTAAAAGCAAAATAGAGAGAGAGAGTGTTGCTCTTCTACACGTTTCACTTTGCTCGATTTCGTCCAGCAGACGAGCATCATGGAATAAATGAAGTTATATATTGCCGATCCCGGTGTCCTGGAGTTTAAAATTAATAAACGATATCCCGTTTCATGCACTAACACACTGTTTAGCAACAAGCCCGCGTTCGCCCACACCGAGTGAGGGCGCTGCGGGAGCGCAAAAACCAGATACATTCGAGCAAAAGCATTTGCGCATGCGCAGTGTCGACAGCAGCGCCACCACAGTCGCCTGACGTCAGAGAGTCGAGCTGGTCCATACTCCGTTTCCCGTTAGATCCTACCGTAGCCTAAGCTACATTACAAATTTAGCTAATCGAAAGCACCAAACGTGCGTCGTCGTGGCGCTTGACGTCTTTGTGCGTTGGCCTATCAGGGGATGAACCAATCACTCATATGATGCGCAGAATTTCAGGGCATTCACTGTGCGTGGGTAGCTTTAGATGGAGATATCAAACGCACAAAGAGGTTCAAGTTCACCGTTCTTTTTTTAATTCAAAAATCGGTTCACTTAGATTAACGCTTTAGGAGGATAGGGTAAAAGGCAACTACTGTCGCCTGACTAGGCCCCTATCTCCCTGTACTGTTCAACAGCGCTTCAGAGGAGCAAAGTGGTCAAAATAAAAGCGTCACTACATATAAGTATTAATGGACATGGAAATGTTACTTAATAATTAGCAAAATTAAATACTGTATATAATAGCACTTCTTACGTGCCAAGGTTATTTCAATATTTTGTTCTAAAGTTAAAAAATATTATTTTGAAATGGCCTAAAATTGTTGTATTGTTCGGAGCTATGAACCACCGACAGTATTTGTGGGTTAAGTGTTTAGCAACTGTGAAATTTGATTAGAAATTATTCCCGATTACAAACAAAACACGTTGCGTCACATATTGAATATTAATTGTTGGCGCACAATGCGGAGAAGCAATCTCGAAGGCATGTTCAGACTATATCGCACTTCACTTGCAAAGTAAAACAAAAAATAATGCTGGATTGAACAGATTTGCAAACCCGATGCTCCAAAAGCTCCTATTTCAATGTTTTCTCTTCTTTTTTAACGAGTTTACCACAGAATTTGCAACAACACTTTTGGTGTCTGGCTCCTAATATTAATATGTTTGCGAATGTTTCTATTCTCTCGATTCCATGAGACCCAGGGCAATACAAGTCATAAACATCGACCGCGGAAGTAATAACGCTGTCATCAATGACCAAGTGGTATTCCCCGGTGGATACCGGCCGCCGTATTTATGGAAGGGAAAACTATTTTCTATTTTTTTTTCAGCGTCCTGCAGTGCATTACGATTATAAGCGCAGATAAGAAGAATAAAACAACGTAGAAGTCATACGCGATAAAAACAAATTGGGGTTGTGGGGATATTTATACAGCCTGTAGTTGGTCAGCCATTTAAAGTGGTGACGAGTCACTCGCTGTAGATGAGCAATTTAGCCAGTGCGGTAGAACCGCTAGCCTGGGGTCTTTAACGTGCACCACGCAGTAGTGATACACGACCGCACGCTGGTACGATGCTCATCCAGATCGAAACGGGCAGGGGTGGGGCTCGAACCCAGGATCCCCGAGTTCTGCAGCGCGAGCTTTCGCTCTACGCGCTTCGAACTGGGTGTGCGCTTTGAACCACTCGGCCACCGATCCCCCAGAAGCGATATATGAAACCATAAAGTGCGTTTTGGAAAAAACGCCGTGGAATGTACGTGCGTCAAAGAGATCAAACTGGTCTGAAACATTTCGTTTTTGTTTTCAGTGCCCTGAACGTTATATTTTGCAGTTCATGTATTTTGGTTTTCTATTTCGATGGCTAAATGCAACGGTGCACTGCTGCATTCTCTTTACTCTTTCGCCTTAGTGCCAGCTGCTATGTTTCCCTTGTACCTCCCGGTTCCCAGAGTAGCATTATCATTCCAGAATCAATTGCTTGCTTCGTATGTGCTTCTGTACTCACAGGCAAATATATAATTCAGATTTCCTCTCGTATCGTCGGCTGCAACTCAAATGGCATCTGATGATCCACTTTTAGTGATAGGTACGTGTCAGCAAGTTGTGTCATCTTTGTTAGAATTCGCGATATATAATTTAGCTCTAATAATTTAGAAGCCACATGAAACGCAATGTCACAGAAAATGATGCTTTTCTCGCACTCCCATCATAATGATTTCCCCGCACCCTCCAACTCCACCAAGAACATCTACCGGAAACATAGCTTTAGGACTTTTTCAACGTTGTTAACACTTTGGTTAGTCTGATTTGGAGAATGAAGAACACAGCTTTAAAGAATGTTTGTCGTGAGGCGCTCGATAATTTCGACATGGCGAAATCACCCATAATCGTCAGGAAACAAGTTGCATGTGAGCACTCATGCGCGGTTATATTATCGGTACATTATAAAATGCATCGCAAACCGGACGTTTCCTTTCGGTCCACAATCAATTTTACATATGTAAGAAAATCCGTTTGCTTCATCTCTAAAAGAACATGCGAGATTAATGTTTCCAGTTCGCTCTTCATGCGGAAAGCATTTTTTAAATAACTCATACGAAAACAATACACGCTGCTACACAATTGTGATATTGCCGCCCGCAGAGCCGAGAAAGCAACGCTCGGTCACGGTCTTCTAGAAGATTCCCATTCATTCTCGCACTAATTGTAACTTTCCCTTTGCTTTGTTGTTCTCGAAAGTGCCAGTTCATCCTCGCCCCGAGCGCGCGACCCTCGAACTTTCTTTGCCGAACTTTCGAGATAACGACGCACTCTAGATAAGCAGCTGCCCGCGACCTTGTCGAGTCAGTGTCGCTCGAGCTCTGTTTCGCCGCCGAATCGCCGCCTGCTTTTCTGCTGCCTCGACGTTCTTTCCTTACTTATTTTGTTTGGCACAAGTTCGCCTATTAAACCTTTATTTTTCAGTTTACTCTTCTCCTACTTGTCGCCTTAATTCGTGACATTTCTGGTGGAGGTGCGGGGTACCGCAGCCCATAAAGCGTACCCCTCCGAGGCTTCGCAGCACAAGCCCAGCCCCCGGCTTAAGAAGATCGTACGTGAAGACGACCGAGACCCGAGGAAGCCGCCGTGATCAAGGGTTGCCCCAGAATTCGGTCTACTGCCGAAGAAGACCAACCAGTCAACGAAGCCGACAATGAACCCCCAGCCGTCGCAGGCCCAGTCCGTCACCCCCGTCGTCTACCTGCCCGTCGCCCCTCGTACACCGACGTCCTTCCACGGCGTGATCTACGAAGACGTCGAACATTGGTTGCAGCAACACGAACGGGTGGCGCTGCACACCCACGGACTCGGAACAGCGCCAGAAAACGTCTCATTTTTCCTCGAGGGCACGGCGCGAAACTGGTTCGAGAATCGTTGAAACCTCGATTACATTGGCGCGGGGACCAGCTGGAAAGGAGAAAGCTCCGAGGGTCGTTCGCCAGTCAGCACCGAAGGGAGAGGCCGAAGACCTTCTTTGGACGAGGACGCAAGCGCCCCAACGAAAGCGTCACCAGCTTCGTTCAAGACGTCCTGCGTCTGAGCGCGCGTGCCGACCCACAAGCCACCGATGACAAGAAGCTGCGTGCGCCTCATGCGCGGGGTGAGGGACGACATCTTTGGGGGCTTCGTCCGCAACCTGCCGACCACCGTCGAAGCGTTTGTCATGGAGGCAACGAACATGGAGCGCGCCCTCCAAGCACGCGCTCTCCTACTACCAACGACATCCCGGCGCTCGTTGCCTCCCCGCTGCTTGACGACGACATCGGCGCCCGTACCTGGGACATCCGCGACGTTATCCGGGACGTCGTCCGAGGAGCGCCCAGAAAGCTTCTCCCTGCTGCTGAGCGCCCGGCGTCGCTGTCAGTCGCCGAGATCCGTGCGCGACGAGG
>JAZHYW010017756.1:0-62414 GCA_037355805.1 Ixodes ricinus | reverse complement strand
TGGATATATCGAATTTCCAGCGCCTATGACCACCAGCAAACACGCGAGCTCTGGCACTTAGGGCATTCGGCTTCCTTGCAACGCAGACGGAGGTTCCTCCTTGCCCGGCATGAAGCCTCCACTTAGTTACGCTTAGTCACGCCCTAGCACTGTAGCCCTGTCAGGTTTCAGATTTTGTAACAACCGCGGCGCTTTTAAGCCAATCAACTCCATTGTAACCAGAGGCTTTGGAGCAGACAAAATTTGTCTGCGCACGCAGTCAACACATTGCAGACCGAGCCTCTGCTTCGTAAACTTCGCTTTCCTAGGCTTTCTGCAACTTGCCATTTTGTTCTGCAATTTGGTGCGGTTCACTGTTCAAGATGACGACGCAGTGGCACGCTCTTCAGCTCTCGGACAGAGTGGACATCACTACTGGATAATACGCCAAAACAACATTGACAAAATGAAGAAAGATCTAGGCAGGACATGGCGTAACTTCCAACTGAATGGTTTATTTAGGAAAATGTATGAATAAAAATAAAAACCAACATGTGCTGGCAGAACCAATGTAAAATACGGTCTAAACACACTTCCTAGAAAACCAGTGTCACTGGTTCCACATATAGTGAAATTCTTTGCCAGACAATTACATTTGCCATGTAGAACGTGGTGAAAAATAATTAGACGTTGCCGCCGCCTTCAACATATCTAGAAGTATGTTAAGCACCCTCTGTGTATAACAAACAAATTGTAAAGATTTGTTATATGTGGGTTATGCTATAATGAATTATTGGGTTTATCAAGCAAAGCTGGGCATTTTAAACAGTTTGTTATAAACGGGTTTGACTGTATCTGGACTTATCGTTAAGGGCACTGTTAACAAAAACGATTCTGGCCAAGGTGCCTGCAGTCTGACGGATAAGGCTGATATTTCGTTTGCACGTCAAAAGATCCAGCCGAAATTAATCCTCAGTCCTCCGCTGGGACCTGCCAGGTGCCCTTGATTAGTTTGGCACGTAAAACCCTCAAATTTGACTTCAAAAACGAAATAATGAAACTGGTTTCTCAAATTATCCAACGAGACATCTCATACAGTCAATCGTCCGCTTTCGAAAGAAGGTTGAGAAGAAATTGCACATTTGGCTTTGTGCTTTTTGCATGAGAAGGGCTCACCCTTATCATTGTCCAGCCATAGTTGCGAAATGGTGGTCCCTTCGGGTCTGCTCGTGACAAGTAGACATGTTTCTAGTCGTGCGTCGTGGTGCTCCGCAACATGGTGGGCGTGGAGGACTTGGACGACGAGCTGGAGTCGGAGGTGACGGACGAGTGTGGCCGCTTCGGCATGGTCAAGCGGGTCATCATCTACCAGGAGCGGCAGTCCGAGGAGGAGAACGCCGAGATCATTGTTAAGATCTTCGTTGAGTTCTCCAAAGCGCAAGGTGGGTTCTCCGGCGTTGTGATTTAAGGTATTGGTCCCACTACCTAAAATCCACTAATTAACTTTCGAAATATTCACCTTAGCTGGCACATTCCAATTCGATCTGTGTTGCCTGTCATCGAAATATGCTGTAGCTTCTGTTAAAATTCAGGCAACTAAATTTGGCTCTGCGCCATTCTCTGGCAAATTTGAGCCATGAGGAGACTCAAATACCGAAACCATATGCAAAGATGAGCGCAATCGGGCATGGCCGATCGCGCTTGTAACTTGCAACGCTTGTAACAATTGGGAAAAAAAGAAAGCCTGTTTTTGTGCGTCATGCTCGGCCAATCGTGCTTTTAATTTGCCCACCACCGTTTCTCTCTAGGTCGAAGTAAGCAATATTTTATATCTCAAGATAGAATTGACAAGATTTTTTTTTTCTATTGGCGACGAGATGTTTTGGTGGCGCCACCTCGCGGGCGCCCTCCTGTGACGGAGCTGGTAGGATGCGAGCAGACGACGCGCTATGTCAAAGCACGGAGTGGCTATGTTAGTTCTCATCTATGCCGATTAAAAACTGTTTATTTATTAAAGAAACGTGCTAGACGTTTTTGTGAGGGATCTTTCTAATGAATAACGGCACCTCGAAGTTGCTTTTTATATATATAAAAAGAAAAAAAAAGCTAAAATATTCAAAAACAAGCCTGGAGCTTCGCATTACAGCTTGCATGGCATGCCTCAGGGCTGTTCACAGCCTCTCTGATTCTTGTTTTTTCGGATCTGTGGAGGCTGCTGTAGAAAAAGTTTTGCATTCACCAGAGTGAATGACGTGCTGTCTTCTTAGCTGTGCACACGCGCACACTTGTTTTAGCTGCATTGAGCTTGCTCATTCCGACACTTCTATGTATTACGTGTTGCAAAGCGCCGCGCACTTGTTCTAGCTACATTGAGCTTGCCGATACGACACTTCTATCCAAGTGTCACTCGACAGTTACTGATGTGAGCAAATGCTCGTCAGCAACTGACGTTCAGCTCCTTCTGCATTGAATATGTGGCAAATAAGTTTGTCACATCGCGAATTCTGCTCGAAACAAAAGCATAAATTCCTAAATTGTCGGACATGGCCTGGCAAATTCAAGCGATTGATTCATTTGTTTTATCCAGTTTTTACTAAGAATTGTTTACAAATTTAAAATCTCTAGCTGAGAAGCGCATCACGCATTATGCGCATTTGGGTCTGCAAAATAAACATACAAACGGTAGTAATTCATAGCAGGGGTATACCTCGTTTTTTGAGACTCTGAAGTGTCACCGACTTACTAGATTTAAGACTTTGATCGCGAGGGAGTTTCGCATGTTTTGCATCGACCGGGTGAATAAGCAGGGATTTAATTGGAACGACTCCAGAGCCAGCCACCGCTTTTTTTTGCCAGGGTTTTTGAGGAAATGTTTGTTCATTAGTTTACTAAATTTAAAAAGGAATCAACATGAAACTAATAAAAGGCCAACGCTCACAGAACAGGTCACTACGGTTGATTGAATGCCATTTCATCGAAACACGTTTAGAGAATGGTCCGGATTGTCAAAGCTCGATTTAGAGAAAGTGGTTTCTCAGTTTAGAGAAACGCCGTTTATCGAAAAGGGGACGCTGGTTAAAAAAAAGGCTCCCCTTTTTCACGCGCGTATCACTGAGGCATGTGTTAACCCAGCTTGCCTCCTCCCCATTACGCGCTTCGCAGCGACAGACTGCAGCAGCTCATTACAAAAATATTAACCCACCCGGCCCACCCGTACACGCCGCTTGGTGGCGACCGAATTCGCTAAAAGAAAGTTCGCGCTTATTTTTTTAAACTGGGTTTCTCTATAAAGAGATTCAATAAATGGAGGGGGCAAAACGGCGTTCACTAAATGGAGCTTCTCTAAACCGCATGCCTCTGCCCACAGAACAGATTGGGACCAATGCTTTCGCTGAAGTGTTTACTACACACGCAAAGGTTCTTCAATTTCGCTTGCCTGTTTTCAATTTGATGAGACATTCTTTTCTCAGTTTTATTTTGTCCGAATCATAATAAGAAATACATCCTATTCCCCGTGGTAGAAGTTGTAGTGGGGTGAAGCGGTGGATATTCTAATTTCATTATCCAGCTTTTTGTATGGGGTGGAAAGCAGCACACCACCATCCGAGCGCTTCGACACCTCAGTGCCAAAACTGTTCGTTAGCGCGACTACGCGTGCCACAGTTTCAAGCTTTGGTAAAATGCCCGACTACAAATATCACTACTGTCGAGACCGGTTATAACGAAGTCAACGGAAATCGGAAATCACTTCGCTATATCCGCTATTTCGTTATAACCGACTTCAGTTATAACGAAGTGCCAAAGGGAATGGGAAATTGTGATCGATTCGTTGTAGCCGCTATATCGTTATAACCGACTTCGTTATAGCCGGTCTCAACCGTACACCAAAAACAATGCGTGAAACAGGCTTTGCCGCGCATTTCCCCAACAGTGCATGAAGCGAGCTGACGAGCCGAGGGATCTAAGATCTGCGCGGTCTGTGTCCCAGTCTGTCCTACTCGTGACGTCACAAATGATGATGATAGCTAGAGAAGCACCCCCTGTAGTTCGCACACGCCGCCAATAGAAATGTATGGTATAGAAATATTGTGTCATCTCCGTGACTTGGCCTAGGCTAGGCCTAGTGGTCCGAAGCTTGGTTCACGGGTGTCTGGCACGTTCGCTTGGCATGTGTACACTCGAATAAAGCTGACTACCTTCTCATTTTGCACATTTTACGTCCTTTTGCTGCGAAACACTCGACAATGTTGAGTTTGGGCATTTCTCGCAAGTTGAAGCAACAAAGTTGTTGCGCGTTCAACGGTACGTTTGAACTAGCTGATTTAGTGAAACTCAGATTTCGCTGTACCAATGCACGTAAAACGAAAAAATTCATCACGTGAACTGTGCAAAAAGGTGCGACCTAGTGTGACTTATAGTCCGGAAAGTATGGTAATTGCAGGACGCTGGTTAATGGTTACCTCGGCAAAAAAGGTGTTAACCAATTACGCCGGGAGATAAGTAAACATTGCTGACTGGGAAGAACAGCCTGCGATCCTGCGATCACAAGTTTCGAAGGTCACAAAATAAAAAACTAGCATTTCTTCAACTTTTTTTTTTTTTCTTATGGCACAACGAAAGTTAGCTTAACCATAATTTTTATCCGATTCACTGTCGATTTTAGGTTGGCTATCTCTCGAGATATTATGGTAACTTCATTGGAGAATAGTGCGGAGTAGAATTTAGTAGTTGTCTGAAAAGAAGCTGTGGCATAGTTTGGCGATGGGCAGCAAATTTCTATTTAAAATGTCCCAGCTGTGGCAAACATTTCAAAAGTTAGTGGATTTTAGGTAATCAATTTCCAATTATCCTTTTACACTCTACCTGATGTCTGCCACAGTCAATAACATTATCCCAAAATGATCATTTCTTCATTTCAAGTGCCCTCTTGTTGGTTGCTGGTAAAACAGCCTGTTGGTAAAACATCCTAGATTTATTTAGTGCTAATGCTCGATGTACCTAGGCGACACTTCATATGGGGCCCTAGCACTTGAAAACGACTACCATGAAATACCGCGGAAGCACCCACTTCGTACAAGCACCCACTATTAACATTGACAAACTCGGAAATTTTGCAGATTATACATTAAGCGAAACACTTGCAAAGTTTCATGGACTTCATTTAAAATGTAGCAACGAGAGTGTGAAATTATCTGCTCCAGTGAACTGTTGTTGTTTTTTTTTGCTACAAGAGCTGCTCTATCAACCATCTGTCAGTTCCACCACTGCTAATAGAATTAAGGTTTACTCAATATTTATATTCTCATATTCTATTTAAGGCTTATTCACACGATGCATCTTTTCAACGCGCCACAGTTTAGCGAAACCAAGATTTTGCGAAATCGGCCTGTTCACACGTGGAGTTTGATGCGTGAAACCTGTGACGTATTGACTCACGAGAATTTCGCCAAACCTTGTCATCTGAATGGGAATACCAAGCGTTTCGCTTCAAAATGATAGGAAGTACTGCAAATTGGGCGAGTTGGTAAGGCATCATAATTAACCAGCGCACAGGCAGACAGTGAGTGTTTGTTTGTGCGTGTTTGGATTTTGAGTAACTGTCTGCCTGTGCGCTGGTTAATTATGATAGGAAGTATGCACACTGTGAAGAGACAGCCTGTTCTATTAATACCACTCAATGAACTTCGTCAGATTCGGCTCACTGGGTTTACTAGTTCTGCCAAACTCGGGAAAGACCACGAACGTCAAAGAACAGGCAGATGATCTCGAAGCATTTCGGACATTTTTGCACCGCTAATAGAGTTATCCCCAGTCATCATGTTTATATGCGGTGCTTGCACTCGTCGCGACTGTTGGTGAATCTGCACCGCGCCACCAACCCGTACTGTAGGCGCCATTCATGCACCTGCAACCGAGTAGGACCAAGACTTGTCGCTTGTACGCACCGCCGATTCTCCGCTTGTCGCTCGCCATGTTTTTTTGTTTTCTTTCGGCTTTGGCTCGGATACGGAATCGGCCAAAAATCAGACTCCTCCAAAAGCTCGCTCGTCCTCGAAGGTCAGACGTCATAGCGAAGTCGAGCGGCCATTGGCAGCGTACACGTTTCTCCTTCGGGTGATTGATAGGCCTCGGTGAGGTTTCAGCGAAAAATTGCTCCAAAAGCGAGGAACACGCGCCACTTTTTCGGATGCTTTCAGACGGGGAATCTGTTTCCCGAAACCTAGTTTCGCGACACAAGATTCGCCAACAAGATGCATCGTGTGAATAGACCTTTAGACTTTGACTTAGCTTCAAGAAAAAGGTAAATGAAAAAGTGATATTGGGCTACTACTTACAGCTTATACTTGCAGTAGTGTTGTCATGGGGCGTGGATTTTGTTACGGAAGCCACGTGTTTTGTCGGTTTTTTACTGTCCTTTCTTTCGTGTCATGCACTTGTCTGTCATGGGTGTAACGTATTGCAAGGACAGGAATAATAAAATGAAGCATTACATCTTAAAGGGGGCACTAAAGTGGTTTCTGAGATCATCTATTTATAGACATAACTCAGTCTATGGGCCCTAAGCATCCTAAAAAACCCAAAATTACATTCATGAGCGGTCTGTTGTCGTATTAAAAAGGTAATCGAGGATAGCGGTACCCCCCTTTATCTGCGATTCGACACAGGAACCAGAGGGCGCAGTGTGACAGTCAATCGCGAGTGGTTGCTTCCCATGCGGCGAGGGGGCCAATTAACAGCAAACTGATGTTCAAATATGAGCGGATTGCACATGGGAAGTGATCGCTCGTGATTGGCTGTCGTGGAGAGCCTAGATTGAAGAGAGGGTTCAGTGCAAAGCGTGGGGAGCGTTTGCAATTTAATGGCGGACGCCTCTTGCAGAGATTGGTCGTAAGTGCACATGCGCTGCGTTGTCGCGGAGGAGAAAAGCAGGCGGAAAGGTGGAGACGCTTGCAGACGCTCAATGCTTTTGCCACCTCCTCGCAGCTCGTATTGCAAACGCGTCCATAAACTCTGTGACCCCGATTGAGCGGTTGGAAATTCCCTGTAATAGAGGCTTTTTCTAGGCTGTCGCACATCTGACAGCGCTCTCTGGTTCTTGCACCAAATTGCAGAAAAAAGGGCGTGGCAATTTTTTATATTGTTTTTAAATAAGGAAATCGGCCATGTACCAAAGTAGGTTTTTTTTAGAAGGGTTAGAGTTTGTAGATTTAGTTATGACTATAAATAGCTAGTCTATCTCAAAAACCACTTTAGGGGGCCCCCTTTAAGTGACAACCCCAGCATCAATATTCTTTTTCTTAAACGATTGGAAATTATTTTTGAGGATTGCCCTAAAACTTCTAAGCTTGAAAACTGTGTATTTGCAGAAAAGAAAAAAATAATTTCAAAAAGCCTGATTTGAAACTCCCACCCGAATCTATGACGTAGATGGGGAAATAGTCAAGGACGGGAAATAGTAGGGCAGGACCCGGCATGATCTCATGCCCAGCAACTCCGGAAAAAGAACTCGATACCAGACTGGCGCAGCGACGCACTCTTATCCAAGCTCCCATTGTCTACTCGCTGCTCGGTCGACTATGTTAGGCTTAGGTTAGGCTTAGGCTACGTCTGCTTCGTCTGCTTGCTGTCGCGGCAGACGAACCAGCTTTCAATACGATTGGTGCCTCAAAAGAAGTTTCGATGCGAATGTGCATTTTCATCATAGTGGACGAAAACACCTGGAGGGAAACACCTGCTGGAAGCAAGGTTTGTTTCCCTTCATAATCTATAAATATATTTGAATCAATAAAGGTAACAGAGGTTATGTTGTGCAGACTAAGTTCAAATTGAACATTGCCAGATAAAAAGCTTATACCAAGAAAACATAGTTGCTGATGCTTTTAGTTTTCAAATACAAAATCAGCAGAACCCATCCTTTGGGAATGATTATCTACGTTAATGCGAATAGCATCAAACGGTGCGGAGTTATGCGCGTTCGTCAGGTGGCCGGCACACTCTAGATACGCCAGCCCACTCTTGAGGCGATTCTAAATTTGTTGACACTTTCACAGCCCTGCGCACGATCTCCGCAGCCCAGCACGTGCGTTTGTGTCACTTAGGAAGGCGAGCAAAGCACGCGCCATACGCACAAACACTCAAAATGGTACCGACCAGACTTTCTGGCGTCTCAGCTAGTCTCAACCAACGGTACTCTAAACGGTTGTTTATATCTTTACCATAGGACGCGCTTACAGCGCTGTCACAGCTGCCGGTGCGCGCGCGTTCCATGCACGAGGGCTCATTCCGCTCTCGTGAGGCTGAGCACGGCCGCTACATCACCCTCTCCCGAGCGCGGGAGAGGGTGAGCTAGCGGCCGTGTCTCAGCCCTCACGAGAGCGGAATGAGCCCTCGTGCATGGAACGCGCGCGCACCGGTAGCTGTGACAGCGCTGTAAAGCGCGTCCTATCGTAAAGATATAAACAACCGTTTAGAGTGCGTTGAATGACTGCCTTCATAGCTCTGTGGTTAGCGCGTCTGCCTGCTGATCAAAGGGTCAACGGTTCGAATCCCAGCCGGCGCCGGTCTTTTTTATTTATTTATCGACCCGCGGCGTAAGAGGTTAGATAGCCAGATAGATAGATAGATACATAGACGAAAAGTGCGTGAAGTAGCCAAAGAATGCTATTCGCATTAATAAGTTTGGGAAATAACATTAACTAGATAAAAAAAATGATAAAAAAATTCTTGTGATCCAAGTAACGATATTGTTGTCAATGAGGCATTATTTCAGCGAAAAAGGCTCGTGAGTCCGAACGACAATATTGTTTTCTTTCTTTCTTTCTCGCAACCTGTTTGTTTCTAAAAAAAATGCCACACTTATCTTTTTATCCAGGTAAAGTGATGTCCCCATGCTTGCACATTCAATCACCATCACTAGCATTATGTTCAAGCAGGGTTCCGAATTTATGCCACAGATATATCTTGCTTATCAGGGGCAACAAGAATATTCGTTTTTCTGATTGAGCTCGTTAAAAACAAAGGGCATACCCTGGAAAGCAATCTACAACAACAAAAAAAACATTGACAACCTATCACATTGATATCCTTTATTCATAGCTTTCCAATGGTATACAACAGATATTTTAATTCAGTCGCCGACCGATTTTTCGGACTTTGCAGGGACCGAAAAATTGTCCAAATAATAGAGCAGTCCGAAAAATCAGCAGATTGAAAAACCTGCCTTTATTACGTTTAAGGAGGCTTAAAAGCCATAAATAGTGCCTTACCTCAGATTACACCTACGCGCATTGTTTCAGGTTATGCCTCCGTTTGCTTCCAGCAACTTTCTATTAACTTGAGAATCGCTGCCTTCTTTTCTAGCGTTATGGTCGAGTACTTCCTGCGCTTCTTAGTGACTCATTGCGGCGGTGGGAGAACAGATGGGCAATGACATCCAGGCCAGCATAGTTAAAAAAACAGAATTCACCGAAACGAGGTCGACATGAGGCGCAAGTCCACGACTGCAATGGCGAATTAACAAAACAAAATGGTAACAACAATAATAATGATAATGATGCGCAGGTAGAAAAAAAATCCCGTACAGCATCACCTAGCGGTAGGACTTAGCAGTACTCAATTAGGCCAGCCAAACCAAGCCAATCCATGTGCAGCCAATATAGAATTAAAAATGGCCGCTTTGCGGTAGTGTTTTCCGCTGATCGCTCGCGACGATTTTGTCCGAAAAATCAAATGTTCGGACTTCAAGCTGTTCGAAACATCGGTCGTGAATATGCACTGTTTCTATCGGGTAGGTCATGGTTCCTCCTTAAGGTCCGAAATATCGAACAAGTATGAATTATCGGCGTCCGAAAAATCAGTCGGCAACTGTAATTTATTATCAGTAGTTTCGAAAGATGATTTCTACCATTTTGTGATTGTTTTCCCATAGGTTTTAGATTGTTCCTTGATAATTATGCAGAAATCAGTAATTGGAGTTGCGTTTTTCTCCGAGCTACATGGCATTTCCTGGACATTCTTCGTCCGTCACCTAATAAAACCCCATCGATAGCATTACGATAGTAGGATATCGATAGTTTCTCTATACTGACTATGAGCAATTTCACGATAGTTGACTATTGATAGAATTCTATCGAGTTTCAGGACAGTCAACTATCAATAGTTTTACGATAGTCTACTATTTATAGTACAGTCAAAACTCGATCTAACGAAGTTAAAGGGAGCCGCGAATTACTTCGTTAAATCGGGAACTTTGTAAAATCGAGAAAGTCGTTTTTTGGACATTTCGCTCAGTAAATACAAAGTCTTAACGCAGCGGCATCGTGAGGACTACCATAGTATTGATTTTAGGTGTCCACGCACTGAAATTGTTAACAATGCACGGAAAAGTCCTCAAAGGGGTCACGCTGATTGTGCATGCTAAAAGTAAAACAAGAAAACCTTGGAACTCAGGGGAGATTTATGTTTTAGTGAAGAAGCTCGTTAGCTTCGCCTGCGTGCGCTTTGTCAGGAGTGGACGTGCGGACTTCTCGTATCTCGCGAGCGCATTCAACGCGTCCTCCGTTTCCTCGTGAGCTCCTGCAGACCGCCTCAGCAGGCCGATAGCTTATTTGCCAAGAATGTCCGGCACATTCTCTGACGACCAGTCATCGGCTCCGACTTTGTTAACACTGGCTGATGCCGTAGCGTTCTTGAAACCGCGACCGCCAACCGCGGCTTGCGTTGAACTCGTCGTATCCAAGCAAACGCGTGAAAGCGCGCGCTTTCTGCTCCACCACGTCACCGGTGAGTGGAATGTTTTTGGCTCGCATATCCATAAACCAGGTAAAGAGCGCTTCTTCCAATTTTTCGTGCAGGGTGGTCTTCAGGTTTTTCTTCTTGGACGGATGCCCAGACAAAGTGGCACTCAACGTTGTGGCGGTTGTGGCACTAATGATGGCGTCCTTCGATTTCAAGATTGTCGAGAGTGTGCTGGCTTAGAAGCCGTGCTCTGCAGCAACTTCACATTTCTTCTGTCCACTCATGACAGTACGAATGATATCCGCTTTCTCTTCAAGGATCAGCACTTTTCTTTTCTTCGTGGGGGCTCCATTTCTCAGCAACGCAGAACGTAGCGGAACAGATATCGTACGCAGAGAGAACCGGTCGCGGGAAGAGACGAGCAACGAAAGAAAACGGCAGTCCTAACAAAGAACGAAGAGACGGAGACTATCAGTGCCATCTGTCGCACGCGACACGAAGCAACCGCCGCCGCTAGCGCCATCTAGTGTAGGTAAGTCGATTGAAAGCCGTGCGGAGAATCCGTGTTCCGTGCAGTTTCGTTTTGTAGGGTACCACCGGTACCTCGATTCTACCGCTGGCACTCGAACGACAAGCTTCGATCCATTCTGGGCGAAATAAATGTGGAATAACCGTCTTTGTGCATATATTTTTTTCGTAAATACTTCGTTAAATCGGGTTTGAGGGTCGATTTACTTCGTTATTTCGAATTCATATAAGCCTTAAGCCCTATGGGAAACCTCGGGGAAACACTATTTGTTAGATCGGGAAATTGTAAGATCGGGGTTCGTTAAATCGAGTTTTGACTGTATACTATCGATAGTAGTATCGATAGTTTTTTTATAGTCCACTATCGATAGCACTACTCAATAATTTTTTTCACTATGGATAGTTAGATTTGGCTTCCACTATCGATAGTATTCATAGGACTGCTGATAGTTTTGCATCACTATATGTGAGTCATCGTCATTGGCTGGTGACATATCTGCGCTCTCGAACATACACCGTGCTACCAAAACTTAGCTTGGTGCGTAATTTAAAAAAATATATATATAAGAATACACACCTAGCAGCTCAAAGCCGCAAGTCCTATAATAAAAAAAAGAAGAAAAATCTTTGTTGACCTTTGAGCTGACAGTGCTGTGGGAGTTACACGCTCACCGAACCAATCAACCTCCTCCCTTTCATCACCTGACCCTGCTCCCTGTGTGTGTGTGTATGGACGAAAGCATAATCATCTGGTTACAGATAGACATAGGACTGGTCCGAAGAACACATAGCTTCCACTGTACTGTCAGCTGAGGAATGAAAGGAGGATTTTTCCTTCCCGAAAAGAAACTCGTGAGCCATTCACAGAATAGCCCGAAGAGTGATCCACGAATCCGAGTCAAGCGATAGCAACTGCCGCTTTCGGTGTTCATTTCCTGCCAATGTGACTAATCCCTGTTGTTCAGGTTTGGGGGTTATAAGCGGCCTGGACGCTTAGCATGCGAGAAGGACGTAAAGAAGTGAAAAGAAAATTGGAGGGGGAAACAAAGGAGACAAATTTTCTGCCAGGAAGAAATTCATTTTGCGCGTCGGGCTTTGAAATCCAAAAGCTTATCAAGTATAAAAAAAATTTTAAAAACACTTATCCGAGCTTTTGTCGACTTCCCAATCTTCCCCATCTCTTCCCAGCCCCCGGCACGGGTGGCAGGCGCCGCCCCATTGAGAATAACAACAAAAAGAAAAACGGGAGACGGCCAGTACTTTGTCACCAACACTTCCGGGCTCGGAGTTTTTACATTTCAAAATCGGCAGCGCAGTGCATTTGCAGCAGGGTGTAAGAAGTGACAGGCGGGGAAACGACCACCGAAACCTGCCGCAGCAGTGCCACCATATCGTGTCCTCCTGGCGGCTTCCGCTGTGCAGGTACCTCTGCCTTGCGGTAGACGGCGCGGTGGTATGCGAAAGGCGATGGACTCGGGTTTGTGTGGAACTCTGTGAGAGACGGCACCGGGTCGGCGACATGCCTTAATTTAAAGTAAAATTTACTAAATCCTGGTGAAAAAAATACCACGCGATTATTTATCAACATTTCTATTAACTTTGATGCATTTTCCAAACCGCGTGAGCGACTGGCAATCTGAAGTCGTCTGCGAAATTCTGATGTGCTCTTTGCTTTTCGTTTTATTTGTTTCATTCCTGAATGCACTTGGAGCAGACAAATTTGGCGGACGAAATTGGCATTTCTCACCGTGTTTTGGCGCCTGGGGACGGCCAAGATTCTTGAGGTATGGGCCGCTATTGTTGTGTTTTGAACTGCGTTATGGCCCGAAGGAAGAAAAAGCGGTGATATTTAACGCGGGCGATGTTGAGTTCGGGCGAATGTCATGCTGGGTGGGCACAGTGTGACTGCAGTGTAGTGCGACAGCGTACCGGTGGCTTTAAATCACGTCGATCTATACATTACCTTGGTGGCACGTGAACAGCGTAAACTTATAATCTAGATCGCCGAACAGATCTGCAGGCGGAGTGGAATCGACGCCGTCGATGCATTCACGACACGCCTCAGCTGACTTCCCAGCTCGCCCTCATTTAGTCACGCTGCGGGCTTCCTCAATTATTTTATCTTGTATAATGTAAAATTTCGGGGAAAACAGAACTTATATATTAAATGTATTATTAGTTTGCTCAATTAAACTTGCGTGGTTCATGCACAGTTTACGAAATAAATTACCAGTGGATTGCGTTGCCTGCAAAAGTGATGAGGATATCTTTTTTTTTTCTTTTTTTTTATCTGCATGGCACCATCTATGTGGAGTGCCTCGAACTTCCCCATGGCGGGGACACAATCAGGTCGCCCAGTCGGCGGTCGTTTCTCCACCTGGCTATCTTATATATCTTACACCCTGACTTACAGTCATCTTGGAAAACATATTTCATGAATGTAATTAATAATTGTTACAGACACGCAACTGCCAACATCTATGAATTTGGAAAAACACCTATGCCTACTACATCACCCTAAAGGAGGAGCCTGGTTTGGGGGTGGGAGACATGCAGTTTTTTGACCGGCTGTTTCCAGAGCTGGCCAAATTACTTTTATTTTGTAATGAAATTACAGTACTACCGTAATATCCTGAACAAACGTCCACCTTTTTACGGGAGAGTATTGGGAAAAAAGGCGGGTGGGCGAGTTTTCGAGATTCAGCCACCTGCCTTTTTGAAAGAATGTTTTCCTTTCGCGAAGTCCGTTGCTTGCAGACATGCTATGAATAACACTGCTCAGCGTACAGCGAGAATGCTTGTTCCATAAGAGCATGTTTCCCAAACTGCGATGTCCCCTTCGTTAAGTTAGCCTTGCTGATCTGTAGATTCAAAAATAAATGAAGTAAAAATAAAGAAGCGACCAGAAAGTGGAAAAACCAACCAGGCACCACAAGCAAGCGAGCAGGCAAAAGAAGCGACGAGGAGCGATGCTTTCTGAGCGATGCTTTCACATTGGCAAATACTTTGGCATCGGGCCAAGTGGGCACCTTGTCAATCGCAAGGAGCAGGCTCTTGTGCAACTTTCTTATTTTGTGCATACATGCGTGCATCAGGTGGTGTCCCCAGTTCTTCAGAATTGCTATTCTTGAAGGGTAGGCGATATATTAAGATTTTTTTTAACTTATCCTGCATTCAATTAATCCTCTTTTGAACAGTACATCCTGACCAGTGAAGAGAATGTGGAGTCTGTTCGTAGTGTCCGGGAGTACAACCCGCTTTAAAGGGATACTTCAACGAAATTTGAAATATTCCCGTCGTGTTCAAAAATAGGTTGAATATGATCCACAATATCCGTGAAATGACAATCGCACGTTTGTATTTTGATCCTGGTGGCTGTATTTTTCGCTATAAACGACCCACTCTGGCAAGCGCTCGGAGAAGGCCCAGCGCAATCGTGATGTAGGTCGTCTCAAGACGAGCAAAGCTACGGCGAGGCTGACGTTGAGAGGATGGCCTAGTCGTTCCAGCCACCGAAGCGGCTGCTGTTGTACGAATTTTGAGTGACGGGTTAATCTTCTATAATCTTGTAGGGGTACAATAGCGACTTCTGCGACACACAAAAGGGATTCTCGGGAAGAGGGAGTTCCTCCTTCCCCCTTCTCTCGTCGTGGCCGGAGGCGAGACGACCTCCGTCACTAGCTGTCAAGGTTCCTAGACGAGCATTACAAACGAGGCGTTAGCGACATCCACCAGGTGCTCTTTGCTAATTGTTCAATTCGCTTTAAAATTCCTTTTCGAGACTTTTTTAGCAAGATATTGGTATGTTCCATGTGATACTGCTCTTTTGAACACATATTGACCAAAAAATGAGCGCCGAAATTTCGTTGTAGTATCCCTTTAAGGTATAGCGCCAAGCTCTGCTAAAGCCTCTTCGATTCTATGGTTCCGTTACACAGTCAGAAAAACCTTGCTAGCTTTATCGTATCAATCTTTGCATCCAGAATTCCTGACTAGTTTGTAACCTGTGCCCACAAAGGGCGAGCAGCTTGTTTCCTTTATATGACGTCTTTGCAAGAAGCCCTGGCACCGTCAAAACATGTAGGCTTAAGGTATACTGAAATTAAAATTGAAATATACCTTTTCCATTCATAAATGAGTTAAACAGGATTAACGAAATCTGTTAATGGCAATCGGACGTTTGTATATTGAACGAATGGCTATATTTTTCGTTCCAAACGGCCAATTCCAGCTAGTGTTCAAAGAGCAGCCATTGGAATGTGCGATGCGTCAAGGGAGATCCGGAGCCTCCAGTGCATTTGAGGTGTCGTGTTCAACTTCACAGGCAAGGCTACAGGGTGGCTGGCGTGGTCGTGAGCTTTGCCACTTGGTGGAGTCACCATTCGATATGCTTGCTCTTTGCTCCCAGCAGGCGTTTAATAGGCGTAGAGGGAAATCCGGTTCAGCCAAGTTCGGCAGCGCTCATGCGCACGCAGCGTGCCGCCGTAATTCTGCGGAGCGGTGCTGCTTTTATGGGTAGTTTGATGTAACATTTTGTTTATTCGACTTAAATGATGTTTTTTGGTGTGTTTTCGAGCAAAAAACGACGTCCCTCTGGTGTGGCCAGTACGTGGTTGACATTTATGAAATAGGTGCTAAAATTTTGTTGCAGTACCCCTTAAAGGGCAACTCCGGCCAAAACTCAAAATGAAATAAATTACTGGTATCGCTGTAGTGACACAAAATACGACCCAGCCAAAAAATTACGTCCAGGGAACGCCGCATTCTCAACTAATGCCGATAATAAAAATGCGACCCGCCGCGAGCCGCTGCTCCTTAGCGGGCGGCCAGTGAGTTCCCGATCGCTAAAGCAACATTGGGCCGTGACGTCAGTATCGTTCTCTTTTTCCTCCGGTCCGGGCGTTGCGCGGAGTGCGCTCTTTGAGCTGCTACCACCGCTACTTCGGCTTGTGATTGGCGTGTTTAGCCGTTGCTTTTACCTGTAGCCCGTGTAGCTTCGGTATAGCATTTTGTTTATTTGCTTGTGAGGACTCCAAGACTCGTTTTAGCGAGCAACTCGGTGCGCTCAAGACTGCCCGGCTGTTCCTCGAAAGATGCCGAGTACAACTTGTAGCGCTGTGGACTGTTCAAACAACCCACTGCGCAACCCGGAGGTGCTTTTTCACAAGTTTCCAACGGACCGGAAATTGGAGAAGGTGTAGGTGAACGCTGTCCGACGAGTGGACTTTGGACTTCGGCTTTATGCGCCCAAAGAAAAAGAACAAAAAACAGACGTGTACAGTCCAGCACACGTATGTTCGGGCGCTGCGGCCCACGCTGGAGAGCCTCAAAGCTTTGTGTCTGGGACTGACCCGCAGCGCGAGCGAGAGGGCCCCCATTACTGTACGTCAACGGCAGCGCGGCGTAGAGCAACGCTGCTCCATCCACGGAGCCCCGATGACAATTTAGGCCT
Source organism: Ixodes ricinus (assembly GCA_037355805.1). Lineage (NCBI taxonomy): Eukaryota > Metazoa > Arthropoda > Arachnida > Ixodida > Ixodidae > Ixodes > Ixodes ricinus. The sequence continues at coordinate 45,718 of JAZHYW010017756.1, read as the reverse complement.
AGCGACGAGTACGGGAGACCGCACGCACAGCGACAGCCGCCGAGTACGGCTCCGAACGAGTTCACTCGTTTTCCAGTCGCTAGCTTTAGGTATACAAGCGACGAGTACGCCATAGCGCCGCGCGGCCGACGGTACGGCACCGAACGAGTTCATGGGTTTTCCAGTCGCTAGCTTTTGGGTATACGCACTAACTCTTATTACATATGCTGGATAACTACCACGTATACAGAATTAAAACAAAGTCAGCTTACCTCCTATCTTTAGACTGCCAGCGCAAGAGAGGTAGGTGTCGCTTGGCCTGCGTACTCGTTGAACGAGAACGATCCTGACGTCACGTTCACATAGCGGCTGATTTCCAGTGTTGCCGGGGCCTCAAGCGGCTAGTTTTGGTTTTGCTGGCCGCGCCTCGAACAAAACTTTGAGGCGTCGATATCTTTAAAACTACGCACAAAAACGAGAAAAAAATTACACCTTGCAATTCAGGGCCGCTGACTGCGCTAAGAACAGTCATAATCCCAAAATCGAAAGTATGGACCAAAGTTGCCCTTTAAGATAAAGTAGCATCTGCAGAAGGGTGCTTTTATCTCTGGCCTCTACAAGACACAAGACTCATGCCACAAGCATTCTCAACAGAGCCTTGCCATGAGCCCCCTTATTATAATGGTCTCAAGAGCAAAAAAAGATTCAGTTCTTCCCTTGTGTTTCAATTTTCTGTTGTTTTTGTTTGTTTTGTTTTTAGAACTACAGTGTTATTTTATGTTAGAGTGCTCGTGCTCAAGCTATTGTATGCTTCCATTCAAAAGGTTTGTGGTCTTCAAGATGTATCCCTCCACTAATCATTAATGCATTCTTTTTATATATATATTTCTTATTGTTCAGAACTTTTTTTAAGTTGCCCTTTAGTTTTTTAGGTGTAAACAATATAGTTTTTTTAGGTGTAAACAATATAGTTTTTTAGGTGTAAAACGATATATGCTTAAAGGGGACTCTGAAGATGTCAGCGAGGATGAGTAGTCACTCTCGCAGATGGTGACGGATAGGCGTATTCGGGCTAGAACCGTACGAACCATCCGACAGACCAATCGTCTGACCAACAAAATCTGAAGAGGGTAGGGTCGCCAAGAAATGCATCGCATTTAATAATAATTGGCCAACTTGGAGGTATGCGCTAAGGTGTTTTATTAACAGCGTGCTCACTTTACCAGTTTGCTTCGCTTTTCGTGCGGTTCGCTGAGCTCTTCTGCTTTTCTTGGAAAAAAATAGTCGGCACAACCCCTGGTATCAACCGAATATTATTGGTAGGAAGACCCAGACTCCCGAGGACAGTGTGTCGCCTTTCATAGTCTTCATCGCGAAAATGGTCACCGTACAGGCGATCGGTTTTCACCGGCGCCCGATTGATGGCGGGCAACGAAATTCCTCGTTGGTCAGAAACCCATGGGTCAGCATCTCGCAGTTCAGCACGCTGTTGCCGCAGCCCTCTGCCGCGCAATAGCGCGGCATCCTGCATGGAAACGTGATGAATAAACACAGAAACAACTCGGCGGTACCAAAACAATTGTGTGCCGCGCGAAGCAGCGGTTTGCATCATTGCGTTCACAGCTAGGGTATCTATATGAGTATGGTGTACTGCCGAGGGTGGCGCCACTGCGGGAGGAGCAACACGTCACAATCCCCCAACAAAGCTTCGGCCCCCCAATTACCAGGTGCAAGTGGGAAATTGTTTTATGTATTTGTTTTTAAAATTAGTTATCTCGCATTTACAAATGAGAGATTGATGTTGCTCAGGTGCTGATGCAACGTGGTATATACCTAAGCAATAAAATGAGCCCTTAAATTTTTTTTTCTGTACTCCTTTAAGCCTACATGTTTTTTTTTTTAAATATTTTCGCAATTAATCTTTTTTTGTTATAACCCATGCTCCTAAAGTGTTTGAGACCGTAAAAAGTCGGGGCACCTAACGCAACTCGTAAGGTGAAACACTGCAACAGCTGAGGTGTCATTTCGGAGCAGATGGACTGAATGAACGGTAAAGGTGCGAGTGCACACCATAGAGTCCGCATAGGCGTTTCATATTAAACTGAGTAGCACACCGGACGAAAATTCCATAGCGCTTTGGAACCAATGAGGGTGTATTAAGTAGAGTGCGTTTCGTGAACCTCTTAAACAATTTTATTGGACACAAACTAGGACTGCCTTGTGGTAATTGAAGAACAGTTCGAAAATCACACACCCAATTTTGAAATCCAGGGAACGACGAAACTGTGTGTGCATGTATAAACCATTCCCTGTCGTTGGTGCGGCTGCCTGAACGTCTTGTGCTATGTTATTGGACACAAACTAACACCTCCTTGTGGTCACTGAAGAACTCTTCCAAAATCCACTTATTTGTCGTCTTTAAGGAGCAGATATGGAGCTCCACGTTATTTTGATGTGTTCTGATTAATTTCATCCTCTTGCCCTTCTTTGGCATCCCCTATTCCCCTTCCCCAGCACAGAGAAACCGGTTAATGCAAACTGCATGGAGCGACCTCTCTGTCTTTCTAAATAAACCTCTTCTTCTTCTTCCAAAATCCGTGCGCCCAAAGTTTGAAATCCAGGGAACGACTAAACTGCGTGTGCATGCATAAACCATTCCCTGTCGTTGGTGCGACTGCCTGAACGTCTTGTGCTATGTTATTGGACACAAACTAACACCTCCTTGTGGTCACTGAAGAACTCTTCCAATCGTGCACTCACGTCTCAATCGTTGTAGCTCCACCTAATCTCACACGCGTGGTTTCACCACCTCTAAAGCGCCGCTCACACTCTTGCGACCGAGTAAGACCGAGAGGGACCAGACCGGTTTTAAGCCTTTTGCGACTTCTTGGGACCGGATGCGCTGCGGGTCCTAAGAGATCGCAATAGGCTTAAAACCAGTCTTGTCTCTCTCGGTCTTACTCGGTCGCAAGAGTGTGAACGGCCTTAACACCCACCTAGCTTTATTAGTTTTATCGCCCGAGAACCTTTCTAAAGTAATTAGCGTAAACGCTTTGTTTTGATTATTTTCATTATCAGCGTCATGTTTGTTTCTTTGTGCCATCATGGTGTCACGTAACGTCTGAATATCACGTGACATCACGCGACTCAAGGTGTCACCTGATATCATTAAGTCGCTTGGCGTCACTGTGCAACGGGACTTGACATGAGAATGTCACGTCATGGTGTCAGCTGATGCCAGGTAACAGGTGACGTGATGCGTGGCGTGACGTGAGAGTCGTGTCGAGCGGCATGACATCAGTGTGGAATCTTTGGACGGAGTGTCGAAAATGGTGCGCATCAATATGGAGCGTGGTTGTCGGTGCAAAACCTGCATAGTGTCCCACTAACTGCTATCGCAACAAAAAAAAGCTTTCATGTTGCGGTTGTCAGTGGCCCTCTAAAGCGCTGTGCTGAAATGTGTTTGTTGGCATATCCCACGCGGCACACCCTGTGGGACCAGTATAAGCGTTGGGTGGGTCCCGTGGGCTTCCCAGGTTGCCCACCCCACGCTGCTTGGGATGGTTAGTGCCCGAGGTCTAACAAAGCGTCTCACCTGTACTTGCAGAATCGGCCGGCGCAAGGGACGCTCTGAATGGACGCTTTTTGGCGGGAGGCTCGTCAAGGCCGAGGCTTTACGACCAGACACTGTACGAAGCGAACGACCTGTCTGGATAATTGCTGTAGAGAGTGTACATATTCTTGTATATATGCATTTTCAAATAAATAAGAAGACAAGTGACAAGTGTCACTCAAATCTGCCATGTTCAGTGCCTTCCCTTTTTTTTTTTTTCTAGGTCTTCTAGCCTGCAGGTTTTGGAATAATTATTTAGTAAAGTATGAGCACGAAAAAGATAGGGACACGAAGTAAGCAGGATGAGCACTACCTTTCAACGATTTTTACCTAAGAAAAAACAAAGCATAGTATATGCATAACGCAAGCGGCAACACATACAGCTATCAATTGTTAGTATCCAATCATGCAAAAACTGAAATTCATTTCTGTAAAGCACAGTTGATGTGTTACTGTCACATGCCATCCCATTTTTTTAATATAAAACGCCTCCTAAAGTTCACAAGCAACGGTTTCACAGCTTCTCCCCAGAATCCCTATCTGCTGAAGTTGCGAAACACATGGGCAAATGCGAGCCACATTATCTTTTCTGATGGTGCGTGTTCCCATGCTTGATCACTGATGCATCGTCCCGTCTGGCTGATGTAGACCTTTCCACAACTCGTTGAAATTTCATACACTACACCCACTGTGCACCACTGAGTTGTGGAAAGGTCTACACCGGCCAGAAGGGACGATGCATTAGTGATTGGGCATGGGAGCACGCACTATCGGTAAAACATAAATATGGCTCGCATTTGCCGATACATTGCAACACTTGTGGCTGTGTTCCGCGACTTCAGCAGGTAGGGACTCTGGGGAGAAGCCGTGAGACTGTTGCTCCTAAACTTTAGGAGGCATTTCTTATAAAAAAAAGTGTGACGGCATTTCAGTTTTTGCATGATTGGATACCAACTTGATAGCTGTATGTGTTGCCACTTCGCGTATGCATATATGCTTTACTTTTTCCCGAGTGAAAATAGCTGAAAGTCATCGTTTGTACTGTTTACTTCGTGTCCCTGTCTTTTTTGCATTATTTTATATGTATAACTATAGTTGGTGGCAGGCTAAGAGTTAAGGGCGAGGGAAAGGAAGGCAGGGGAGAAGGAAGCTGATGGACTGCTGGAGCGAGGGGGATGTTCCCTCTCATCTCCAGCAATCCATCTGCTTCCTCCTCCCCAGCCTTCCTTTCCCTCACCCTGGGTCACTGACACCTCCCGAAATTTTGTTTTTTGCCAGGCGATTCATTATGGTGTCAGAAGACTACCCGACAAATATTTTGCTACAGCGTCACGTATATCTTTAATAAAGTCAAGAGACGCAACTGCCCAAAACCGAAACTGGACTGGGAAGGAAGAAGAAATATAGCGGAGGAGAGAGGTGGCGGGAAGTCGCGTGGCTATCATACTCTCTTTCCCCAAAAAAGCGTATTTGCAGCTTTTTAGAAGCCCCAAAAAATGGGAATCATATTTTTTTTCTATTTTTAATATTGTGTGCGTGCCTTCGATGACCTGCGACTTTGACTATATTTGGTGGTTGTGTCTAAACTTTAAAGGGCAACTCCGCCGTAATTTTGATGGTCACCGATTTCTATAAAATTACCACCATGTATTTGGATGCCCTTCCTGAGCATGTGTACAAAATATCTCGGAAAAATATTAATTTTCTTAGAAGAAAATGAATTTTGAAATTTACATGTACACACCCAAATCACTTGCTGCCGCCCTACTGGCAACACTGAGCAAGAGCGGCACACGGAGGCTGCCATGATGGCGCTGACGTTGCCGTGACGTCACATGTTGGTCAGGGTGCTTGCTTTGTAGCTTGTTGGTGCTAGCGACTGTCTGCTTTTTGCTTATGTTATCGGTTTATACAGTTATGTAAGAGCGCGTTATGGCGACTGGAGGAAATTGGTGTTGTGCCGTAGGGTCTCGCGCTACGGAAGCGTGGCTTGAAAACACGGTTTACTAAAACCGTCTATTGTCATACCCCGAGGGTTAACAAAAAGTGCCTCCAATTAAGAGGCATAACGTCGATCAGTTTTTCTTGGCATGCTAGCAACAAAAGCTGCCTTACCATTCCGCTTCGGAAGCGGCATCTGGGTCCACATGGCGGCGGATCACGAATGCAGCCGCCGTGGGCGGTTCCTTCGGAGGCGATGCCGGCGGATCGTTTGAGAACGGGTTATCGTCATCGTCCTCAAAATCTAGCGGCATATCCTCATCGTTGCTCGATTCAGACGAGCCTGATGAGTCCATTTTTATCCGCGGCACGAACACAAAACAGTGACCTGCTGCCAGGCGGGCCAGGCTCAAACTGCACACGTGCGAGTGTTTATACCATATGTGACGTCACGTCAAAATGGCGGACCAGTCGAGTGGCAAGTTAGTTTCGGTATCGGTTTCAGCGTATTTTAACGATTATAAATTATGTAAACAATTTTTTAATGATTTAACCGCTGCTATAGGCTAAATTTTTAGTACCCTTTCCGAAAATATGTTTCGATAAAAACGCACAAATTGACGGCGGAGCTGCCCTTTAAAGGGACAATGAAGACGATTTAATTTAATTTTTTTAAATTGTGTTTTTAGGCTTCTTGGGAACCTGGCATACTGCCTAAATTTTTATAGACATTTGTGACGCATATTTCTATACCTACGAAAGAACTGAAGAAACCGAAACTCAACTATCTGTGTTTCTCGTTTTTGGGCCTCCGAAAACGGAGGTGACGTACGGAGTGACGTCACACGTGAATTGTCGGTACCGGTAGCATTTAGGGCGTCGAGACTCTGGTTACCGCGGTGGGTTATAGCAGCGCGGTGGCGCGGTCGTTTCGCCGAATTTGTCAACATGGACGGCAATGCCGCTCTCGCGAGCGAGTTCGAGCTTCCGTTCGGTAACCGAACACCAACGGAACGGGAGTACGTGCGTGGCGGCCTCTGCTATCACCCGACGGAGACCGCACAGCCGGCAACGAGCGGCCCGCATGCCGAAGGACGGACGCCGAGGGGAAAGCGGCAGCGATCTGGCCGTTCTGGCCGTCAAAGCGGCGCGTCAGCGACCAATCGCTGACGCGCGACGTCGCAAACGGCGCGCGTCAGCCCGTTTAGCGGGGCCAAGGCGCGCGACGTCACAAACGGCGCGACGCGTCGTTTGTGACGTCGCGCGTCTTGGCCCCGCATCGGTCACGCGAGCTCCGCTTCTCCTGGCTTCTCCCGCAACTCTCGGGGCGTCGCCCCAGTCGATCCCGGTGCAATTATTACCGCGACTGTTTTATTGATTTGCGCGGCACACAAGCGCCGGTTTCGGCTGAAATTTGGGCAACGTGGCCTGAGACGTGCCTGGAACCCAGTTCAATCGCCAAAAAGATGTCCTAAATTGCCTTCATTGTCCCTTTAAGAAACGGCTCGTGACCACGGAGAAGAGAGTGAGCGCGACTCAAACCGGCCAGTTCTCGGTCGGCGGTTTTCGGGCGGAAAGAAACCGAATTTCGAGCTGCAAATTCTGTTCTGGGTTGTTGGGCTCTCATGTGACACATGTGACGTACAACTAAAAACGTCGGCGAGCATAAATACTCTGTCAGTGTCCCTTTAACCTGTCACCGACTACAGGAATAACAGTTCAGTTGTCGTTCCTCGGAGGCAGTTCCTATAACATTCATCATGCATTACAACAGAAAAATTGAAAAAAGGGATTGTCTGACAAACAGAAGTAATATCGGAAGTAAATAAAATCAGTATGGAATTACCAAATTAACAGTTTATTTATGATGAAAACATACAAAGACATGAAAATCCTAAGTTTGACAAAAGCAAAGCAAGTATTGTTGAGTAAACCTTGCGTCCGGACGCAGCTGACGCTACGAGCTATCCTAGCTAATCCCGCTCTGTGAACGTAGCCCGTGATACGCTTTCAGTGCGTCGCTGTGCTCCCTCCAAGTTCACGTGACACTCGCACGGCCTTGGATTGGCTCTGATGGCTCGTAGCATCCGCTGCGCCATCTCTACTGTCAGTGTCAATGTGCCAACGACGGTTAGCAGCCCCAACTGATTATACTCCGTCTCACTAAAACCGTGCAGTACAGCCACAGCGTATGCCAACCTCTGCAAGAGGAGGGAAAGGGGGAATGGAGAGAAAGGCTGAAATTCACCCGTTCCTCCTTTCCCTCCTCCTGAACAGGTCGGGATCAGGGTTGGGCAGAAATACTTAAAAATGTATTTGGAAATACAAATGCTATGATACATTAAAATAGTAGCTAAAATACTGATACTAAAATATATCTGTAAAATGTATCGCGATACGGATCGGGAATACATTTTAGGGAGGGCAGAAATACAAATACTACAGAAATACTGATAGTGCAATACATTTTTTAAAATTTGTTTGAGACGCCAGCTGAGATGAAGTTTGAAGTGGAAGTTTTCTATCCCGAAATTACGTTCCCGTAGGCTTGGCACTTTGCCTTGAAGGTAGTGGTTTCGGACGACAAGGAGTCTTCAGTGGGCTCAAAAAAAAAAAAAAAAGAAACGTTCCATAAAGGGCTGACCGCAGTATGGTGTACTAGTTCACCATAACCGCAGTCTCTTCCCTGAAATCCTGTCTGTCTGACGAGGGAATCCTGTCAACATTGATCCCATGACGTCACTGTGGAATGAACTGGTATTCTTTATCTGTAGGTGTGGCCTTGAACATGAAACTTCACCACGCTGCTGTATGAAAGGACAGTACGTACTTTTGTTGTAGGTTACCTAGTTGAAGATCGTAATTTTTGAGAATAGTAGACCACTTGAAGCATCCTGGAACACATGTATTCTGTTACGGTTGAAAAAATGATACGGTGGCATGTTCTCAAGGCCCTTCCTGCCGACCCTCGCCACCAACGCGTGGATTGCAGTCCTCAAGTTTTGCCTAGCATCATCCAAACAGAGACCTCGTGGATTGCGACCTGATATTGCCGGCACAGGTGTGAGCTCTCCGAGAAACAGCGCGCTGGAGACGAGTCGCAGGTGTACGAAGTCTGGGTCGGCACAGCGAGGTCACGTCTGGCCTTAAGAGGGCGCGGTACCTCTATTTATTCGTCCGTTTCAGCCACCAGATGGCGCGCGGCTCGCGACGTGGTTGAACGCGCGACTTCCAGATGGCGCCAGTATCGGAGTGTGAAAAGGCCCGCGTTATCCGCTGCGTGAAATAGATCCCCGAAATGTGTCGTGTTCTCCCGGCGGAGGAAGCTTCTCCCTCCCTCGCGCGCTTGGTATGTCTGTGGTCAGTCAGCTCAGTGTGCATTGCATCGGACTTCAGTGATAATACGCGCGGTGGCCGAGTCCGGCCTCTGTGCTGGGTGATGCAGTGGGTGGCGCTCGTTTCTGTTCGGAGGTAGGAATAAAAATGTCGGTCCCCTTTTTACGACGCTCGTTTCTATAGCTTGGGTGTTCTATCTCAAGCGGCGTACAGTACCGCCTTTTCGAAATCGTCCTTTGCGGCGAGCGATTGAGAGTCAGGTTAGCGTTTTATTTTGGTCAGCGCTACACGTTCAATGAAGACCTCGGGCGGCGATGTAAATATGTTTTGCTCCCCAAAGTGTGCCCAAGGTGGGCAGTGACAATTGGAATTGGTATTGAAGGGCGCGACCTTCGGTTGGTAAAATACGTGCGTTAGATTCACTTATTCAGTCTAATCAATTTTGCCAACGTCTTTTATCTGTTTAGACAAATGACATAGTCGAGTTTATTGATAACCTTAGCTAGACTGAACGTACGGAGTGTCCGGGCTTTAAATAAATTTGCTTCGTTTATGTGAATGAATGACTGTTTTCTCTTTTCGGTGCTCGGTGCTATGCAAAATTCGCTTAGATGTTATGGTAGCGTAGTGTGGCGGCGTTTTGCGCGCTGAATCGGTATTGCATTCGCTGTGAACACACGGTATGTGTTCAGATGGAATGTGTCAAATCCTATTTCCGATCGATATGATGGATTTACTTTGCTGCAGTGTTAATTTTATTTTCCTGATTTAAGCTGGTTCTTCCCTGATCTTAGCGTAAGTTCAAATTCGAGGGTGCAGACGGACTTAGCGTCGAACAACCGTAATGCACAGAAATAAATTAGTACTTTGGAAGAAAAACAAAGGATACGAGGCGGCTTGATGTTACAGAAGTAATGAGTGTACGAAGGATGCCATCGTACGTTTTTTTCATGTCGAACGCTTCGCATCGCTGGGAAACGCTCAAGGTACCAGCGAAGACAACAAGCTGGCGTGAAATTTCCATCGAGCGGAAAACGAGCGCCACTTTTGTCATGCGCTTTCATTTCGATATGGCGCAAAATGCGCGCGAAATAGTAACAAGTAAGGCAACAAAATTTAGATGTTGGGTCTGGAACACCGCCAGACTCAGCCGTGTTAGAGGCATCTCTCGCGAGTCAATAGGGAGTTTTAGAATAACGTACGCAACAAAATTTAGATGTTGGGTCTGGAACACCGCCAGACTCAGCCGTGTTGGGGGCATCTCTCGCGAGTCAATAGGGAGTTTTAGAATAACGTACGCAATTTTAGCGCGCACTAGCGTTAAATTTAGCGCTTGCTTTAGCGCACGCGACGCAAGAGAGTTCTAGAATAGCGTTTCTCCGCCGCGACGAAAAAGCCCAAGCATCTCGCGCTTGCAACGCCACCAAGATACAGTAACGATTTTTATTACACACTCGAAATGCTGCAACTTGAGAAAAGACAAGATTTTTGGTCCGGAGTAACAATTTTACAATTGTTTAAACGTGAGAGTGCGACGCGAGCGGTCGACCGGTCGTGTCCGCCGCATGCGTCGCCTCGGCACTGAGTACGTGTACTGACCTTCGCCGATAAATGTTCGCTCGTCGCAAGCATCAAGTTGCCCGTGATCGTTGCCCACCCTACTGGGTTTTCCAAACCGTCCCGTATTGAAATATGTTGAAACGTCACCCCGTATTGAAAATCGCAGTTGCGAGGATGCCGCCGACATCGCGCTCACGACGCCGCCGAAGCGACCGCAGCCATGGTCTGGGGGCCGCCTTTTTTTTAAACTGTGCGTCTTGGCTTTAGCCAACTTCTGATCACGAATCCTCCTTAGAGGAGCGCAAAGGTGCCTTTGCGTACGCACGCTATTTCCGAGAAATAGCGCACGCAAAGCGCAAAACCTGGTTTGCGTTCGGAGCATGCATTGGTGACGGGATCCGGTCAAAATGGTCCCGAACAAAATGGTCCCGGACCAAAATGGTCCCGGACAGAATAGTCCCAACTGCCAACCCGGACAAAATGGTCCCAGCGTGTACATTATTTATTTGCTGTTTGCAGGTTTTTTGTATTTTCTACTCTTGATGGATATTAGCAGCGGCTTGTAACTCTGTGCACACAGTACGTGCAAGGGCTCCGTCCCTTGAACGACTTTTTGAGGGTGTGGGTCATATGAATACATTTTCGTATTAGGCCTTCGCTTCAGCAGCGTTGACTTCTTGTCTCTTAAGTGGTCTATGTAATAAATACGCTCATAATTGCGAAATCAATTTTTGATTTCTTTAATATACAATGTTCAGACGAAGCAATGCTGTTTCCCAAAAATAGAACCACGGTGGAACGGCAGGTTCATTTTAAAAAACCACGTCCAGAACCTGTAGTACGTGTGTGATAATGATTTTCATTCCGAATATTGTTTCGAAGCTCGGTAGCGCTAATTTGAAAGCAGGTTTTGGCGATAGAAAGATATTGAGTACACACGTGGAATATATCGGTAGAAATCAAGAACCTTTGAGATATAGAGCTACATGGTATAGATAGAAGGGATTTAAAATTTGTTTCAAATGATTATAATGAAAATATTGATATTATCCTTGAACGTGTGTCAAGATAAAAGTACCAAACCATTTTGTCCTATTAAGAGCACTCAAAGTATTGATAAATTCAACTGGGACCATTTTGTCCGGGTTGGCACTTGGGACCTTTTTCTCCGGGACCATTTTGTCCGGGACCATTTTGACCGGGACCATTTTGTCCTACACCCGTGGTGACGACGCTATTTTTTGCGTACGCAAAGCTTTAGCGTGCGCTATTCTAAAAAACTCTAACGTGTCAAAGGTATTGCGCGTCGAACTGTAGGTGTGAGTTAGTGCCACTAAATAAGCTACGCTTTAGAGTAACGACACTTGGCCATATTGTGGCTTAAAATCATGGTTGCCAGTTATCTGAAGCTTTATCTGAAATCACAGGAAACGCTTTTCCGTCCTTCACAAATGTTTAAACAGTCCGCGACGGAGCAAAGCAATATTACATGAGCTTCCCTAACACCGAATCGAATGCTGAGGAAGTCGCACTTTTGAATCATGGCGATCGGCAGTTGCGTCTGCTCTGCACAAGCCCCAATATGGCGGCGCCCACAACAATGTCGGGGAACGGAGTGCCGATACTCTAAGCGCAGCTCATTTAGTGGCTCTAGTGTGAGTTATCCATTTGAGCGAAACCTTGATTTCGCAAAACTATTGTGCGTTAGAAATATGCATCGTATTAATCAGCTACCCCTATCTCAATAGTAGCGCACAGTACTTAGCAGCCACGAGCGAGAAATAAATGAAAGTTGATTTTGTAGGACAATCGCGACGTGGAGACCCATAAAAGAGAGTCCCGATAAGAAGAGAGCTCCGCCTTCCTCTTCTCTTCAAGTGCTTGGGTTACGCTCTCAATCCTGCACCTTTGGAAACACTGCGCGCACCTAAAATCGCTTTCTTCCCTGAAAAACACGGTGGCTTTCAGAATTGAGGGTTGCTACGCGAAAGCGAGCGACATGTCACGGGAACGAAGGCGAGGTGCTCCGGGCTTTAAAAACGCTCCTAATAAAAAAAATAACAAAGTTTATTATTTTATTTTTTTTGTCGGGGCACATGTAGTTTTTTTTTTCGTCTCTATTAGCGCAAAAACTACCATAAACTAAAAAAAAATAGTGGGCATACAACGACAACGCACCCACTGGGACCCGAGTCAAGGCAAGGACAACTAACTACTAAAAGAAAAAAAAATCATGTTCGCATACATAGATACATACGCTTAGGTGGACTGAAACCACAAATTGTACGGTTACTTGCTTCGTGCATGTAATTAAATAACTGTTGCGTCTTTTTATTTGACGCCGTAACAACCGTAATGCGAAAAGAAACATATGAACGAGGAAAGATTAGGATACGAGGTGCCACGATGTTATGAAAGTAATGAATATACGACGGATGCCATCGTACATTTTTCACTTGTTGGACGTTTTACAAGTGGAACGTCGCGTTTATATGCGGTTGAAAATAATATAACATAGACAAGGCTTCTAGATCTATTGAAGGAGCTTTTTCAGAAGAATTAACTGATGCTCCCACTTTGTTTGTGGTATTTGAACGCTCCCACTTTTTGTGGTATTTGACGAGCTCGGTAGTTTTACAGAGCCAGGCGGGAGAGAAGTAGGACTTTGCATTGATGGCTCTTACGAGCATCGAGACGGTCTACATCGAACATAGAGATCATATAATAATATCGAGGAAAAGGCCCAGCATCTTCCCAGGCTTTGCAGTCGCCTCGAAATGGCAATGCACGGAAGCAGACATCGTCGGTCCCGGTGAGACAAAATAGCAAGTTTTCTCTGTCATAAACGCAAAAGCTGGTAAAACATCATTTGCAATGACAATATTTAGTGTCCTTTTGCTTATATTTCCGCAGAAACAACCGGCGAAAGTCATTTTATCAGAAACAACTCACGCTGACGAACAGTTGAACAAAGGCAAAGCGTAGATGCAAAGCGAGCGCGCTTCGCCTCGTTCTGTATCTCGGGACCGACGATGTCAGCGTCCGCAATTCCCCACTATCCGCTGCTGTCTTTGCCCCGCTGGCCTCGAACTAGACGCGGTAACCGAAGTCACATTTTTCCCTCACTGCATGGCAGCCTTCCAAATACATCACGGCTGGAGAACTGCGGTGGGTTGCTAACTCCACAAAACAAATCTATTTACTATATAAAAACATAAATCTCGGGACGCACTGCAATATCCTGAGTCATTACCCACCCCAATTTTTGGGTTTCTGCTCTCAGCTAACGGTCAAAATCGAGAGTGAAGTCGCACCTGTCGCCATAACAACCATAATGCGCAGAAAGAAATATGAACGAGGAAATGATAAAATACGAGGTACACATGGTGTTGTGAAAGTAACGAATGTACGAATTATATTACGGAATATTTTTGTGATGCCGCAAGAGAGCGGTTTCTTGTGCTTCGCTGGGGTTATTTGACGAGCTTGGCGGTCCTACGAGGCCACCTATATAGGAGAAAGGTAGAAATTTGTTACGACTCTTGTTACGAAAGGGGTTGGGGGTGTCACTCAGGTCTAAACAAAAACATTCAAGAGTTTCTTCTTTTCTTTTCTCCCCGTTTTCAGAACAACTAGGCACGAGACCCCAAGGATTAGTAGGCCACTCCACTAAGCGAAGCTATGGAATGTTTAGGGTGCTTCGTTTTCTGTTAGGCACACAAAAACTCCCCACTTTGAACTTCTTTGTGCTAACTTCGGGAAACCGATAATCCGCAGTGCGAACAAAAACGACTTATCGGGGTGCCCAAGACATCGCTTTTGACCGCGTTGTAGATTATCATTTGCGTAGGTCAGGGTTTGAAAGGAATCGCGATCGTTGAGGCGTTTGCTATGCGTCGCTGCAAACATAACATATGCACCACCTTCATGAGCGTATCTCGAAAGGAAGTTGATTTTCTACGCGCGGAACGTTTGGCCGCCGTTTCCTCTGCGTGACGTTACCGGTCAGCTTTGGAGATAGCGAGATTTAGCAGGCCGTTTTTCTCCTCTGTATCGGTATCCCCAAAGAAGGCGCCGCAACTGAGCATTCACGCCTCCAGTCTTTTCTGCATAGTTCAAGGTCTCGTGGCGGATTACGCAGAGCTAAACTGGCGCTTAGCGGGTTGCGGAAACGATCTGCTGAAACTCCCTATTCTCCTCGCTCTATTCTTCCGAACTCCCTTTCCCTTCTCAGCCCTTCCATTCTCCCTTCTTTCTTGCCCTAGTCCAGTTTCCCCTACAAAAATACGTTTTGAAGTCGAAGTAAATAAATATTGTTGCAGTTCAGGGTTGCCTTCTGGCGCTTTGGCCTTTTAGCAACTTCATTATCCGGTGTTCAGCATTTCGATGTTTGTTATTTTGATAATGCGAAGTTTTGAACTGAACAAATCACCTCTATTCACCAAGGAAAAAAACAATTTTCAGGACGAACTTTAATATTCTGAGTTGATAAACATCCGCCGGTGACGAAAATACAAAATTGGTTACAGCCGAAAAACTCCGGTGGTTGGAAATATTCGGCCTGGGTAAAACTAAAACACTCCAGTCGGTGAATGTTCCCGCCCTAGCGACGGCTAGTTTCTTCGAAACGCCTCCTCTGTAGAAGTTTGTGAAACATGTTATCTCGTCGATCCTCCATCCTTCCAGTGCCTATTCAGAGGTCGGTGTGGTTCTTGGAAGACAACGCCAACAACATTAGTGTCGTCCGGAACCATTGACCTTAGAAACGCGCCTCTTCGCTTGGGGAACTGAGATGCGTTGATTGTTATTTGTTTCTTTTGCCTACTACAGACCATTCCAAAACTCGCCTTCTGGGTGCCACCAACTTTGTCTACTGGGCTGTGAAGCGCGTTCGAGCGTGCGCAATAGCTCTCTAGGCCAAAAGATTGTACACTGCGTATGCGTTCACAGCTCAATGACTTAGGCATTTTTCGTCGGGATAGATGCTCCCACGAGAAGAAAAGCGTATGAAATATGTGAATAGAATTGGAAATTTGAAATGTTCTTGTCCAATCGCATTTTTCTTCCTCGGTTATCAACGCTTTTTAGCGTCATCACGAGACGTTCAACCATAATACACTGGTGTTTAAAAAGTAAGCGTCGAAAAACATGCGCCGATTTTTGGTCAAAAATAAACACCGGAAAAACATACCCTAATCATTACCCATGCCACCTTTTTGGGCAATATGTGAATTTCCAGAAGAACAGCGAGTTATCACCCTCCCCTAGAAATACCCTGGCTACAGAGCAGGCGACCCGTTTTTCCTCGCGTCAGATTGCGGTGACCACGAACCGTACGGAGGTCACAGGACGTCCGTGAAAAATATAAAGGAGGCAAAGAACGATCTACTCTGTGCACGTTTCATCCCCGATTTCCACGACCCCAAGGCCGAAGGACGTTAGTGTGAAAGATAACAATAAAATAAAACTTTGTGTCAAAAAACAAAAACACACAAAAAAACACGGAGATCTATTTACCGATAACCAGGAAAGCGAGACACGCACACTGACGCCTCGGCGTGCAGAATGAAACAGGATACGGGCGCGCGCGGAAGAACACCTTGCACAGTGCCGATCCGGCCGATCGCCGAAAGGACGATTTCGCATTTCGTGGACAGCGAGCGCCACCTCACGGGAGAGAGAGGTACCTTAAAAACAATGAAAACAAGCACCGACACCTTGGTTCTTTATATTCGCTGTAGTTACGGAACAGATCGACTTACGTGAATAATTTTGATATTATTCGATTCCGTAATAAATTTAGAAGACATTCAATGAAATACTTTTTTCGTTTGCATTGAAATAATTTTGTAAATTCGCTCCGAACGTAAGAGTGCCGAATTAGCCGATTTTGACCATTTTCATGATTTTTTAAAGAATATAATCAAATTTATAATAAAACATTTGTTCCATTGAATGTCTCGATAATGCCTCAATGTCTTTAAAGCCGAAATTTTCAAGAAGATCCGCGCAGCCGTTATTATGTGAGAATTTTTCTAAGTTGGCGAAAAACCTCATGTATTCTCTATGGGGCTCTGAGGTGCGCTCCTCTTAACCATGTTGAATTAACCTGAGACTGGGGTAGAGAAGAAACATCAAAACGTAGAAGGGAAAGAAAATAGACAGGACGACGTCTCAAACTCAGCTAACTGGTTTATTTAGTCCACCTCCTTATATAGTCACAATCTCAAGGTCATCTCCACCAACAAAAAAAAAAAAAAAGCAAAGGGTCGAAGTCTAAACAGTTCAAGCGCCACAGTCTTCACACAATGCAAAAACGTTGACAACCTTTACAGGTCGATGCGATAAGGCAACATCCATTAACCTTCAAACTTATACAAAAGGATCAGTTCATACTTCGGAGTCATCCTTCGCCCTCTCCACATAAAATAAAAAAAACACGCACACATTGAAACGGTAGTTAGGCCAATACACCTAAGCACCTCACAAAGCAAAAAAAAAAAACAACAAAAACACACACACACAAACAGGTTGCATTTCAAACAACCAAAAAAAAAGATTACATTTTTAGAAAGTTTTTTGAATTGCTTCCAAACTGTAGTGAAGCCTGACTTATGCAGTTGCCTAGAGACTTTATCCGCACTGTCTCCCTTACCACTCTCTTTACATCGTTCCTCTCTTTGTGTATTATTTCCGTCTCCGACCAGAGCGCCGTGCAGTTGTTACATTCATGAATATGTTTTGCTATTTCCGAGTTTTGTGCATTGTTCTTTACATTTTCTTTTATGTTCGTTTAATCTATCATTTATGCATCGTGACGTCTGTCCTACATACTTAAATCCACAATCCAAAGGTATCTCATAAACTACACCAGTCTCGCAACATACCGACTTTTCCCGATGAGCTTTTTTGCACTCACTCACACCTGTTTGAAATGGCGTCAGTTTACTTAATCTAAAATCTGAACTAAAGACCGTGTCTACTCCAAACTGCCTCGCACATGCCTTCAGGTTGTGAGATATATCATGATAATAAGGGATTACAGCAAAGCGGTTCCTTGACTTCTCTTCGGTTTCTCTCCTGCCTTTAATAAACAATTCTAATTGCCTTTTTATAAAACTGTCATCATAATCTACACTAATCAACCTTTTCCACTGTCTTTCTATTGATTCAGTGATATGATGAACACATGACCTTTCTAACGCGTTCCCGACCAATGACTTTACAATCCCCGCCTTTACGGTCTTCGAATGACAACTCATTCTTGGCAAAACCGGTTTCGAGTTTTCTTTACCATATTCCCAACATAACCCTCGATTCACGTGAATACGTAAATCGAGAAACTGCAGAACATCATCTTCCGGTTTTTCCACTGTAAACTTAAACTCTGGAGCCGTTGACCTTATCACACCTTCTATGGTTTCTGCTAGACCTTCCGTAAACGTGCATATTAGGATGTCATCTACATATCTTCGCACTATTGCCGTACCCGGGGACAACTCCTGTAGATTATCGTGCACGGCCCGATCCAAAGAGTTCAAGTAAACTTCCGCTAAAATCGGTGCGACTGACGACCCTATACACACGCCTTCTTTTTGTATATACTTCCTTAAGAAAATACTTCCTAAAGAATACTTCCTAAAAATACTTCCTAAAGAAAAAGATTATCAAGGCCTACCGGAACGGCGCCACCAGGAGGATCCAGGACATCCGAGGTGCGTGTGACAGACTTTGGTTACTTCTCCTGGGAGACAATTTCAAGCACTACCGTGAGTACCAGCAATGGAGCAGCACCAGAAGAACTCTGTTTGACCGACTATGGAATGTGAAGCGAAGGCATGTCCTAGACAGTATCAAAGACTTGAGGTCTCGTGTTAGTTCCAGTCCGAATTCCTGGTTTCGATCTGTTGTATGGAGTGAGCCCCGGCTGTCAGTTGTGAATCCATGTGGCGAAGCATTATCACCTAAGACGGAGGAAGTTTTAGCTAAGGGACCGAAGTGTTGTCTGAATTTGAAGCCTTCGAGGATTGATGTGTTGTCTTCCATTCATACAGTAGCCAGGATGGTTAACCCAGAAGAAAAGGTAGCTTTCATAGATCATGCAATCAGTAGGATGGAAAAAGTAATGGATGGATCGTACCCAAAAGACAAAAGAAATTTCAGAGAAGTCAATGAGGTTAAGAGGGAGTTGCAAACGAAGTCCCTAAAGTTGTTAGAAACAGATAAGTCCGGACGGTTTGCAGTCTTACCTATGCCAGTATTCAAGAAAAAAAACAGAAACGGCAATGGATACCTTGTTTTCGGAATGGGTAGGAAACATTGGAAAGTTGAAAAGAAATATCTGTGCAGTACTGAATGAGGATGAATTGAAGGATGTAGCAAAATGTATCACAAGTGCAACGAATCCAACATTAAGCATCAAGTTTTTCCTAAAAGACCATAAGCCTGAAATGCCCCTTCGTGCGGTCATCAATGAGAGTGGGACATGGCAGAAAGTGGTATCAAAGTTTCTACAAAAGGGGTTGGGTTATGCATGCTTAGAAAATTCATTATCACTTAGAAATTCAAATGAATTGATTGACAGTTTGGAGATTCATCATGGGAGGCGTTGTTCAGTGTTATCGATGGACATTAAGGACTTGTATTATTCCCTAGAAAATACCCGGTTAATGCAAAGAGTGAGGGAGGCATTGGAGTTGAACCTCGTTAAGTTCCAATCGGGCTCAGGCATATCGGTAGAAAGTTTCTTAACAATTTTGGAGTTTTATCTGAAGTCAACGGTAGTAGACTACGAAGGAAGGAAGTATATACAAAAAGAAGGCGTGTGTATAGGGTCGTCAGTCGCACCGATTTTAGCGGAAGTTTACTTGAACTCTTTGGATCGGGCCGTGCACGATAATCTACAGGAGTTGTCCCCGGGTACGGCAATAGTGCGAAGATATGTAGATGACATCCTAATATGCACGTTTACGGAAGGTCTAGCAGAAACCATAGAAGGTGTGATAAGGTCAACGGCTCCAGAGTTTAAGTTTACAGTGGAAAAACCGGAAGATGATGTTCTGCAGTTTCTCGATTTACGTATTCACGTGAATCGAGGGTTATGTTGGGAATATGGTAAAGAAAACTCGAAACCGGTTTTGCCAAGAATGAGTTGTCATTCGAAGACCGTAAAGGCGGGGATTGTAAAGTCATTGGTCGGGAACGCGTTAGAAAGGTCATGTGTTCATCATATCACTGAATCAATAGAAAGACAGTGGAAAAGGTTGATTAGTGTAGATTATGATGACAGTTTTATAAAAAGGCAATTAGAATTGTTTATTAAAGGCAGGAGAGAAACCGAAGAGAAGTCAAGGAACCGCTTTGCTGTAATCCCTTATTATCATGATATATCTCACAACCTGAAGGCATGTGCGAGGCAGTTTGGAGTAGACACGGTCTTTAGTTCAGATTTTAGATTAAGTAAACTGACGCCATTTCAAACAGGTGTGAGTGAGTGCAAAAAAGCTCATCGGGAAAAGTCGGTATGTTGCGAGACTGGTGTAGTTTATGAGATACCTTTGGATTGTGGATTTAAGTATGTAGGACAGACGTCACGATGCATAAATGATAGATTAAACGAACATAAAAGAAAAGAAATGTAAAGAACAATGCACAAAACTCGGAAATAGCAAAACATATTCATGAATGTAACAACTGCACGGCGCTCTGGTCGGAGACGGAAATAATACACAAAGAGAGGAACGATGTAAAGAGAGTGGTAAGGGAGACAGTGCGGATAAAGTCTCTAGGCAACTGCATAAGTCAGGCTTCACTACAGTTTGGAAGCAATTCAAAAAACTTTCTAAAAATGTAATCTTTTTTTTTTTTGTTGTTTGAAATGCAACCTGTTTGTGTGTGTGTGTTTTTTTTGGGAGACGGCCCATTCGTCACATGCCCATTCGTCATAGGGCAACTGGTAACCGGCCCGTTCGTCACAGCGGAACATTCGTCATAGGGCGATTCGCCACCCGGACGACCTGTCACACAATAGTTCCAAGATAGTCTTTTTGCCCGAACCGTTCGGACCGAACGGATTAGTTTATAACGAAGGGTAACATTTTGATGAAATAGTTTATGAAAAAGACACAAACGAGAGATTTTTTGGCGGTGAATTAGTAACGGCACACCTAAAGTATTTTTCATGTTTGTAACGCTGTCAGTGCGATGATAGTTCGTCAATATAAAACGGGCTGAGCGCTTTTGAATGGATTCAATAAGAGCAATTAGTGACGAGTGAGCGGCGTCCCACAGAGAAGCAGCATATTCTAATCTTGGACGGATTAGGGTTTTGTAGGGGCGGCGGAGAAAAGCTCACCGGCCTTTGAGCGGATGCGGAGAAAAGCTCGGCGATTTCTTTTTCTTAGCTTAGTGGATTTCGTGCTACATGTGGCACTGTAACATAACTGGAGCTCGTCACTTCATTCAAAATAATTGTCCTCTTTTATGTAATAATATTGAAGTTCATTGGGCATATTTACTAATTCCTCACAAGTTAGGAATCACCCATTCTGTATATTAATTACGCCGCAAGTGTAAAGTCAGGACATCGGACACCCGTAAAAAAGACAACAATTTATTGACAGCTTGACAGTGCGCCGTCGGTAGCTCTGTCAGATGAAGAGATTTGTTTCTTGCGAGCTAATATGAATAGCGGTGTGTGAAGCGTTTCAGCTCCGAACATTGTGTGGTGCCTGATAGATGAGTAGGTGTTTGATAATGTAATCGATGTCGGCTACGCTGTTTTCTTTCTGTTGATTTCACTAATAAAACTTTAGTTACGAGAACAGCTTCGTCCTGTCGTGTTTGTTGTCATCGTCGTTTGAGCGGGTTTCATCATGTATAACGTTTACCAAATCATCCGATAGGCCACTTGTGGCTCGCCGTAGAAGGGCACTATCACACAAAGGCAACGTGTGGAAACACCAGCCGAACGGCTAGAAAACGTGCATGTCTGTGGAAAAAAGAAACCTCGATATCCTTCCTACTTACCGTTCTATCCTATTTTCAAAGGTTAACAAAAGCTTCAAAGAGAACTTCAGGCACCGCGTTGTTGCGTATGCACTTTAGGATTTTCGGCATTTACAGTTTTGCCTTTTAGGTTTTAGGCAGACATTATTAGGTTTTCGACCTTTTTCCTGTTCTTCACGTTCATAAAGCTTTAAGCTAGACTTTCGTTGCCTAGAGAGTAAAGCACAGAAAACTCTAGCCCGCAATAATTAATTGGGGAACAATATATTCAATAAGCTTAACAAATATTACAAAAAAGGACATTTTATTTTTTACAAAGCTGACGAATTTTAATGATAATAAATTAATATATGTTACGCATAATCCAACAACTTCCATTAAAAAAAACGGTGAGCTTTTCTTTGCATACGTTCAATGGTCGGTGACCTTTTCCCCGCATCCGCCGGTTTTGCGGTAAGCTTTTCTCCGGTGAGCTTTTCTCTGGGATTCGTTTTTTACATGGTTAGGTTAAAGCCTTTAGCTTGGCAGACTCCGCAGAATAGAGAAGGAGGTGGCTAAAGTCGCTGCAACGCCCTTCCTAGAAAAAAAAAAAAGTAAGCCTAGTTTGTATTTAGAGGGCGTCCGAACGGTCCTAACGTTTCAGACCATTCGGGCAAAAAGACTATCTTGGAACTATTGTGTGACAGGTCGTCCGGGTGGCGAATCGCCCTATGACGAATGTTCCGCTGTGACGAACGGGCCGGTTACCAGTTGCCCTATGACGAATGGGCATGTGACGAATGGGCCTACACCCGTTTTTTTTTGTTTGTTTGTTTTGCTTTGTGAGGTGCTTAGGTGTATTGGCCCAACTACCGTTTCAATGTGTGCGTGTTTTTTTTTTTTATGTGGAGAGGGCGAAGGATGACTCCGAAGTATGAACTGATCCTTTTGTATAAGTTTGAAGGTTAATGGATGTTGCCTTATCGCATCGACCTGTAAAGGTTGTCAACGTTTTTGCATTGTGTGAAGACTGTGGCGCTTGAACTGTTTAGACTTCGACCCTTTGCTTTTTCTTTTTTTTTCTTTTTTTTTGGTGGAGATGACCTTGAGATTGTGACTATATAAGGAGGTGGACTAAATAAACCAGTTAGCTGAGTTTGAGACGTCGTCCTGTCTATTTTCTTTCCCTTCTACGTTTTGATGTTTCTTCTCTACCCCAGTCTCAGGTTAATTCAACATGGTTAATATTCACCAGCTCGCCTGCACCCTTACGATTTTTTCTACGTCTGGCCTCCTTTCCTGGGTTTCGGATCACCAGAGCAGCGGGTCACGTAACGTTCACGTCGGCTGATGACGTATCCTTGAGCCGTGCAAAATTACGGACGCAGCCGCAGACGCATTCGAATATGTGTTGAGCTGTACTGCGTGAGTCATCCTACTAATTCAAGTCAATTAACCACCACCAGGCTCGTGTGACTCAGCTTTGCCGGCTGGGTGTACTGCATACGCTAAGGCAAGAGAGACGGTTAGCAGCGGGCGTTGGATGCCAGCAAACAATGACTCAAGAAATCCCACTGAGAAATCCTGGCACGCTACCTGGTTCGAGTCCCCGACTACGCAACACTTCTCAGAAGAGAAAAGAGGACGCATAGAAAAAAATTGCGGTGGCTTAGCTCAGCTATGCCAGGATCAGTGCTTAAAGTCTCCCTTAAGTTGAGGGGGGTCCGTACAAGAAGGTGAAAAGGGGGAGGGGGGGGGGTTCTGACGAGATGTACAAGATGCACATAAAATAAACTCCACTGCTGACTCTACCCATTCTGTCCCTGCAACCCTCGAATTCCTAATCCCCAAATGTAATATCCCTGAGAACAAGCTATTTTATTGCAAGATATGATTGTGATTTCACTAACGCTGGAGCTGTGGAGGAGGGTCTCAGACCATCCTATAAAATCAGTGGGGGTCCGAAACCCCCGTGAGACCCCGCAGACCTTAAAGGGGCGGTGCAACGATTTTATGATTAAAAGAATTTGCATCTTGTCATTTTTACGTTGTTTATCATGTCCCGGAGGATAGAAAAAACACCTCCTTCATTAAAAATGTCACGATTCCGCTGCATAATTGCAAAGCAAAAGTCGAGCTTTTTCCCCACCTGCAACCCCAAGTGGCAGCCGAAGGAACTACGGCGAAAAGATTACGTGACCTCGCTCGGCTCTAAGCTGCAGCATAACGCCCGCTAATGTCAGCGGAGAGAGGAGAGGAAGCGTCCTCCAAGATAGCACACGGGAAGCTACACGGCACTCCGAATGACGTCACTGGGAGTGCGACCAGGTGGGACCCTGAAGACTGGGAGTGAGTTGAGGTAGGGGTGCCCGAAATGCCAATATTTATCTTTTTTTTACGCAACAACTAGGACACGCAGGCGAAATCGGTTTTCTGTTCTTTACTTCAAAAGTGTCAGAGGGCAACTTCCACAAATTTTTGACCGAAGTCTGGAAATCGTTGCACCCCCCTTTTAGGGGGGTGCAATCGATTTCAGATTTCTGTCAAAAATTTGTGGATGCAACGATTTCCAGACTTCGGTCAAAAATTTGTGGAAGTTGCCCTCTGACACTTTTGAAGTAAAGAACAGAAAACCGATTTCGCCTGCGTGTCCTAGTTGTTGCGTAAAAAAAAGATAAATATTGGCATTTCGGGCACCCCTCAACTCACTCCCAGTCTTCAGGGTCACACCTGGTCGCACTCCCAGTGACGTCATTCGGAGTGCCGTGTAGCTTCCCGTGTGCTATCTCGGAGGACGCTTCCTCTCCTCTCTCCGCTGACATTAGCGGGCGTTATGCTGCAGCTTAGAGCCGAGCGAGGTCACGTAATCTTTTCGCCGTAGTTCCTTCGGCTGCCACTTGGGGTTGCAGGTGGGGGAAAAAGCTCGACTTTTGCTTTGCGATTATGCAGCGGAATCGTGACATTTTTAATGAAGGAGGTGTTTTTTCTATCCTCCGGGACATGATAAACAACGTAAAAATGACAAGATGCAAATTCTTTTAATCATAAAATCGTTGCACCGCCCCTTTAAGCCCTGGCCAGAATATACGTAGCGTGAGCTTATGCGCACAAAATGAGAGGCGCTATCAAGCAGCTCCGGTGCAGCGTCAGACTTGGCTACTGCGCAACGAAGGCACACGGCTGGGCACGCGGCGGCGCCAGTGCGTCTGCCGCGGCTATGACGTCACTCCTCTGGAATGCGAAGACCGGCGAGGCGCGTGCGGTGGCGGTAGAGCTGGCGGCGGCTCCGGCACGCCAGCTGTGCGCCGTGTGACGTCACTGCTTCTCGCGCTTGCGCAGATTGGCGAGGCGCGCGCGGTGGCAGCGGAGCCCGCGGCGACGGCGGCTCCGCCCCGCCAGCTGTGCGCCGTGTGACGTCCCTGCTCCTCGCGCTTGCGCAGCACGGAGTACGGCTCATTATGAGAGCCACACGAAACTGCTCAATCTCGGCCAGTGTAGCTAACTGCTACAAAATAGTTTGGAGAGTCGGAAGGAACCTTGGTCAGCATAGTAACAATGCCCCAACGCTACAAAATAGTTTGGAGAGTCGGAAAGAACCTTGGTCAGCATAGTAACAATGCCCCAACGCTACAAAATAGTTTGGAGAGTCGGAAGGAACCTTGGTCAGCATAGTAACAATGCCCCAACGCTACAAAATAGTTTGGAGAGTCGGAAAGAACCTTGGTCAGCATAGTAACAATGCCCCAACGCTACAAAATAGTTTGGAGAGTCGGAAAGAACCTTGGTCAGCATAGTAACAATGCCCCAACGCTACAAAATAGTTTGGAGAGTCGAAAAGAACCTTGGTCAGCATAGTAACAATGCCCCAACGCTACAAAATAGTTTGGAGAGTCGGAAAGAACCTTGGTCAGCATAGTAACAATGCCCCAACGCTACAAAATAGTTTGGAAGTCGGAAATAACCTTGGTCAGCATAGTAACAATGCCCCAACGCTACAAAATAGTTTGGAGAGTCGAAAGAACCTTGGTCAGCATAGTAACAATGCTCCAACGCTACAAAATAGTTTGGAGAGTCGGAAAGAACCTTGGTCAGCATAGTAACAATGCCCCAACGCTACAAAATAGTTTGGAGAGTCGGAAAGAACCTTGGTCAGATAGTAACAATGCCCCAACGCTACAAAATAGTTTGGAGAGTCGGAAGAACCTTGTCAGCATAGTAACAATGCCCCAACGCTACAAAATAGTTTGGAGAGTCGGAAAGAACCTTGGTCAGCATAGTAACAATGCCCCCAACGCTACAAAATAGTTTGGAGAGTCGGAAAGAACCTTGGTCAGCATAGTAACAATGCCCCAACGCTACAAAATAGTTTGGAGAGTCGGAAAGAACCTTGGTAGCATAGTAACAATGCCCCAACGCTACAAAATAGTTTGGAGAGTCGGAAAGAACCTTGGTCAGCATAGTAACAATGCCCCAACGCTACAAAATAGTTTGAGAGTCGGAAAGAACCTTGGTCAGCATAGTAACAATGCCCCAGCATCTCGATCCTTGACCCTGGTGCCCTCAGAAGTAAAAACAAAATGCGTTCGGATTTGTATTTTTCTTTTCGGGGGGGGGGGGGGGTATTTCTCAAGAAATGTAATGAAATACATTTCATTCTGATTGTATCGCGATACAAAGAAACATTCCACATGTATTTCGATACAGGAATACAGATACTGGTGAAAAAAATGTATCGCGATACAGAAATACAGATACGAAATGAATTTCTAAATACTATCGCGATACATTTGTATCGCGATACTCCCCAACCCTGGTCGGGATACAGTTTCCCCTGCAGCTTTGGCTGTATGCAGGGTGTTAGTGACTTAGTATTTTGCTGCCCTATCACATGTGATACCCCCCCCCCCTCTCCTTTCTCCGAGGCGCAGATCCAAGGGGGGGGGGGGTGACGGCGCCGAAGGCCCCCCTCCAAACCACTGGCTTTTCGTGTTTTTTGTTTTTTTTAGGGTAGCGCGCGCTGCACCGCGTTCACTTCTAAGTTGACAATGCGCGGAAAGTACGTGCCCGCCGGACCAATCAACCGCCTCCCTTTCACCACCACCCCATCTCTGCCTGCGCGTGGGTGTGGGCGGGAGCACGATCATGTGACAAAACGCCGTATAGCAGGTCCAATGAGCTCCGACTGGTGTGCTTGCCGCGTCCAAAAAAGTGGTCTTTCGATGTCCGCCTGAAGCGTGTCTCTTCGTGAGTTCTGAACCGAGCGGCGGGTGCCACCACGGAGGACAACCTGTGGTGTTCGCCACGCGAACGCCCTCTCCTCTCCTATCTACGGCTTCTGAACCAACTATCAGACGGCTCTTGCGGGGACCCCAACTTTCGGCTCGACTCGCTGAGTCGCCCCCCCCCCCCCCCCCCCCCCCCCCAATGTGACCCATCCTGTCTTTCCCTACTACCCAAACTCCGTCGCCACAAAAGAAGAAAAAGAAAAGCATTTGCTCTGGATTCCTGTATTTTAATTAATCGGAAAGACCACCCTTCGTTGCTAACCAGAGAGGCTCATGGCATCCGCTTGCATCTGCATGTTGTGCTTTGTGGCCTCTCCAGTTGGGTTGAGGAGATGGAAAAAAGCAAATGTGAGCAGCTAAAATAAACTTGTTCTTCGACTTTGAGTTTTCAAGATATGAGGAGACGGTTTTGGAGAGCTGTGAGTTTGAAGAAGGTCTTTGCACCACAGCAGAACGCATCAGAGAACATCTAAAACGCTGGGTGCAAGGTATGACTGATATTCTTTTTCAACCTCGCAGATAAAAAAAAAAAAATATATATATATATATATATATATATATATATATATATATATATATATATATATTTGGTTTTTTTTTCGTTGTAAAAAATGGGGAAAACAACAATAAATTGGGTTCAATTGACTGTTTCGGGGGCACCGTTCAATCACATTTATTTCGAGGATTTTTTTAGACATACATTAAGCTTTTTTTTTTTAAGTAAAGCTAGATATATGCTTAGTTGACATCGAGTCATCCAGTCTAATTACCCAAACACTGCTCTAAATTATGAGCTGTTTCAGGTATAGTTATTTTGCAATAAACGGTGGATTAGGAAGAACAAAATGATAATTTTAATTATTGTTTTGTTGGCGGTAACATGACATTGTGTTGTTTAAATATACACGCAATCCCTCTTGGGAAAAAAAGAGCGCTGTTTAAATACATTATTTACAAGAGGCTGAATAAGGTCACCTTTTGTACCAAAAAATAAATGTACCCAAGAAAAAGAAGCATAGTCAAATGGCCTACTAATCCTCGAAATCCCGTGCTTAATGGTTTCGAAAAAAGAAAAAAATTACCGTTGCGTAGAGCTGAATAACCCAGCACGCCCCCGCCCCCTTAAAAAAAAAAAAAGAAAAAAAAATCGAGGAAGATTGTAATGTGTAATTTGTAATCGATTACAGCAAAAAAGCAACTCAATTACAAAGATCGTTACACCTTAAAGGAAGTAATTGAAGCGTTACAAAATTACAGTAAACTGTAATCGATTACAAGTAATCCATTACTTGTAACGCGTTGCGTACAAGTCTGGTTGAGATTGCTCGTCAACCGCACCGGGCCGGTTGATCGCCGACATCGTCTAAATTTCCGGACGATGTCTGCGATGTCAGGAGCTAAAAGTTGCGAAAAAAACATTGCAAAATAGTAGGATGGCGGCTAATGTGATAAGACAGAACCAGGGTCTGGCACTCCTGATGAGATCACTTGATTAATTTACCATGTATGCCGCATGGCCTCCGTGCCGCCTCTCACCAGCAGTCGAGCTTAGCCGCTTTACACCGGAGTGCTAGGAGCAGCGGCTGACATGGTTTAGCGCGATAGGCTCGGAAATTATGCTCAGTACCATAACAGGCCTAGCTGCATTGGCCTTGATTGTAGCTTGATCACTCCTTTGAAAAAGCTGCGCCCAGAAAGATTAAAAGAAAAAAAGAAGAAAGAAACGCGAGTTTACATTTGATGAAATATGGTAGTCAAGGTAGTTCCGTGCAGCTGTCGATCGAAAGAGTAGCGAACTTTAACTTCACTCTGGTTCCAACGCCGCTAAAGAAAGTGCTGGTTTTCACATTTGTGGGGTTTGCAGTTTATAATATTAGCGTTTGGTAAGTCCATGAAATTCGGGGGATGCATTTCTATTGATAGACATGTGTTGGTTTTTGCTGCCAATTTACAAAAATTCTATCTAAAGGCTAAATAAACTATCGGGTGTAAAAGTGGGAGGGCAGAGAGGCTTTATCCCAAATGAAGTGTAACGCTATGATGCACTTTTCATCCATTATTTTAGTATCCATTGTACATGGAAATTACTTTGACGCCGTAGTTCGAAAAAGAAGGCTCTGTGTTCCTTTTGCGCACTATCTATCCTTATTAGAAAAGTTAAGTAATATGCTCCAGTATCAAAGAGGGACCCTCAATCATTATCGAAGATAAACTCATTTAGCGATGCAGTCACTTTTTTAATTTCCATATGATGTGCTAGCACCTCCTCCAAAAGCGTCAGTGACTGCCCCAAACCAATATTTCGCCTGCTACAGAACCTGGTATACAACAGTCAAATGCTGCCACTTCCATCACTGCAGTTTTGGAGCGTCACTGCAAACACCGCGATTGCTTTTTCTCCACGTCAGAGAAGGCTCACTGCACGGCTTTTATCTCTTTTTTTTTATCTCTAATATGTAGTTTTTAATTGATTTCGATTATGATCGTGATGCGATTGCTGCGCCATTTGCGCCAAACCACTTACCCTGCTACATCCTGTCAAAATGTGAGGCATTTGCGCCGCGCGTGCTACTCATTGTGGATGAGTGGCTCCCATTCCCCGACATATGCATCCCAGCCGTCACTCGGCCCGCGGCAACCATCGCTCGCACTACCTCCGACGCGCGTATCCTCTAGGCTGCAATACCGTTCGTGCCTTCTTTAGGTTTACGGACGCCAG
This sequence comes from Ixodes ricinus, assembly GCA_037355805.1. Taxonomy (NCBI): domain Eukaryota; kingdom Metazoa; phylum Arthropoda; class Arachnida; order Ixodida; family Ixodidae; genus Ixodes; species Ixodes ricinus. The sequence goes on along the minus strand of JAZHYW010017756.1, from coordinate 16,299 downwards.
CCCGCAGAATGCGGGGGATCACGGCTGTTGTGAACTCTGATCCAAGGCTGGTACACGCGGCCACGGAGCGCGGTCTCACCGACGTGTCCCTCCTGGAGGAGCGTACGGTCGCCAGGGCAACCCTTCCACCTCCACCCCCACCCCACTCACATTTTCGCTGACTCTCAGACGGCCTGTCGGCACTTCCTTTACAATAGCCTGCATCCCTCCACTGCGTCCCTACTCGACCCCTTCCTTTCCTCCACGTCCCACACTTTCCGGTTGGTCTGGGTGCCTGGGCACACAGCCGTCCCCGGTAATGAGCGCGCTCGTGCGCTCGCCCGAGAACTCTCACAGCGGGCACCTAGAGAAGACTCGGCCACCATCCGTTGGACCAGCCTCTTTCTCAAACTCAACTCACCTTGCTGAGCCACGCCTCGCTCGACAACATTATCTTCATCCTTCCCCCAAACCAATACTTACCCGACGCGCCTCTTCTACTCTTTTTCCCCCCTCCTCCACATGGGCTGGCAATGCCATTCCATCCATCTCGCCTCTTCCCTCCCCCCACCTCCTGACCGATGACACGGCCACCGGCAAGAAATGGCTGGCGGACCGTGCCAGGCGGTGGCCGCCCCGTATTGAACCCAGGACTAGAGGCTCCACCCGGGGGCACCGGAACCGCGATCCCTAATAAAATTTTGAATGCGTTAGCATTAGTACCCACATGACCGGGAAAAGCTAACGGCGTCTGTCTGTAGACAAACAGTGGAAAGGGAAGCCATAGCCTCCTATAAAAGTCTAGTTCGTCCTAAACTTGAATATGCAGCTTCTATCTGGAGCCCCTGTATCACCCTTGCATCAGCTGTCGAATCTATTCAGAATCGTTCTGCCCGTTTCATACTTTCGAACTATCATCGTACAGCCAGTGTAACTTCCATGAAATCGTTCCTCTCCTTGCCTGATCTCTCTTTCCGAAGAAAAATATCTCGTCTATGTTTATTTCACAAGATTTATTACTCTAACCCCGCTCTCCGTCGAGCATTGTTTCTAGAACCATCGTACATATCATCACGTGTAGACCATGACCTAAAGGTAGGGGTTCCCCATTGCAGCACCTCCACTTTTAATGCCTCTTTTCTACCCCAGACCTCCATTGATTGGAATCGCCTTCCCGCACATATAGTCTCGATAACTAACACTATTGATTTTAAAAATGTTATTACCAACTTTTTAACAGATGTTGCGTAGAGCGTGTTTTTTGTTTTTTGTTTTGCTTCACTCCACTATGTTACTTTTATGTGTTAACCGCCCACTCCCCTCTGTAATGCCTTCGGGCCCTGAGGGAATAATAAATGAAATGAAATATATACTAGAAAGCCTGTCAGAACCCAAAGAAAAGCGGGCACGGGAAAAGGGAGAGGAGAGGCGGAGAAAGAGGATGCCCAATGCGTCCGGGGGAGATCTCTTGGTGGAACCACCACAGCGCAAACGATCAAATCCAAAAAAAAATCTTTTTTTTTTTTTTTTTTTGAAGGGAGAAATATGACGTTAGCGAACACCCTTTTCCTCTTCCTCCGTGCAATGTGGTCCAACGGGCGCCGCATCCTTTCCGCGTTGCCTCGCCGCCACCGCGTTTCGGAGAGGAGAAACAAGCGAAAGAGAGAAAAGAAATACAAATGCAATTAATGCAAAGGTGCAGGCGAGCTGGACAGAATAACGATAATAATCTCTGGAGTTACGAGTGGGTCGTCGTCCCGGTAGCGAAGCTGACTGTCGGACCATCTCCGGGCAGGACGGGAGCAGCAAACTCGAAGGAGCCGGGGTTCCCCGATGTGTACACTGTTTAATTCATATTTATAGCATGATGACGAAGTCACGAAATTTCGGCGCTCATTTTTTGGTCCATATGTGTTCAAAAGAGCAGTATCACATGGAACATACCAATATCTTCTTAAAAAAGCCTCAAAAAAGAATTTTAAAACGAATTAAACGATTAGCAAAGAGCACCTGGTGGATGTCGCTAACGCCTCGTTTGTAATGCTCGTCTAGGAACCTTGACAGCTAGTGACGGAGGTCGTCTCGCCTCCGGCCACGACGAGAGAAGGGGGAAGGAGGAACTCCCCTCTTCCCGAGGATCCCTTTGTGTGTCGCCAAAGTCGCTATTGTCCCCCTAAAAGATTATGGAAGATTAACCCGTTACTCAAAATTCGTGCAAAAGGAGCCGCTTCGGTGGCTGGAACGACTAGGCCATCCTCTCGACGTCAGCCTCGCCGTAGCTTTGCTCGTCTTGAGACGACCTACGTCACGATTGCGTTGGATGTCACGTGCTCTAAGCTGGGCCTTCTCCGAGCGCTTGCCAGAGTGGGCCGTTTATAACGAAAAATACAGCCACCAGGATCAAAATACAAACGTGCAATTGTCATTTACGGATATTGTGGATCATATTCATCCTATTTTCGAACACGACGGGAATATTTCAAATTTCGTTGAAGTATCCCTTAAAGGAGCTCGCTGCTCCTTTTTGACGGGTCCGTTTTTCCTACTTTTCCGGATAGGGAGCCCGAGCAGCTGTGTCTGCAGCCAATCAAACCACGAGGCTCCGCCACCGTTGCCTCTCCCCGCACAGACACGAACACACGAAGGTCCGAGTCGTCAGGACGCCTTGTGGCCATGTCAGGTGCGGATGCCAGCGTTGATCCAATGCAGATCCTCTGGCTAGACGACCTCGCTAAGCCACCCTGAACTTCTCGTGGTCCCGGGAAGCGACGAGACGTTGAGCCGATCGCGGTCCATTGTGTTGGCGAGGCGAGGCGAACATTTTGGCGCCCGCATCTGCCAGGAAGTGACACAACTTTGTTCAACTCAGCTTTGAAATGACCTGGTAAGCCGCCTAAGTGGCCCAGACAATGCCGAAGACTCTGGGGTCTTCGCTCGATCGAAAGGATCCCTCCAGAAGCTGTTGGAGTCACCGAGCCCAGCATTGCTGCGTGAGGGAAGTCGAGGTGTTGAGATGTCCTGAGGGAAGTCCGGGTGTCGAGATGTCAGCCCTTTTGAAGACGATTTGGTCGTTCATAACAATGAGAACAGGAGGGGCAAAGGACAAACACAAATCTCCAAACACAGCTAGGTGACTGTGCAAGCTGAAAAATCCACCTGGTCCTGGTATCAAACCAGGGACCTCTCCATTTACAATACAAACGCGTTTTGGGGAGAGGCCGCAAGGTCCGCTGGCGCTGATGAGAGGTCGCCTCTAGAGTAACTGTATATGCTATATAGCCCCGAGAACATGGCGTGGCGCCACCTGACGGGCCTATCGTCGTGACGTAGGATGAGGGATCACGTGACCGTTTCCTGCACTCTGCGTCAAGAATGGAGTGTCTCGGTCTTCACTTTTTTAATACTACGGGTGTTTAAGGCTTCTTTTAACCCAATGTTTCGTTTCACTACTCGACCCAGTCGAGTTCCTAAATCGGCTACCGTACGAATGCTTCCGGGGAGCCGGTTAGCCGGTTGCAGGCGAGCAGGGAAACGGTCGCTGCACGCAAGCGCGGCGGCGTGGACTGGCGCGGCGGAGGGTACGGGTCAACTTGTCGTTTTCGGCGGCTGTCTCGCGTATCGAAATGAATGCTTACGAAGTGCGACCTACCGTTGAAGGTAGGCGAATTTTTTTTGTTTAACTTCTATTTGATTGGGCATTCTGTTACGACTGTGTACCCCTTTTCAGTTGTGCTGTCTGTAAGCAGCATCAATGCGTTCGTGGACAAGGCCCACTAAATGTCCCGCCTGTTGCTTGAGGGCGAAAGTGTTCTTGAAGCGGGACACGTGTTCTGTAGAATCAAGCTGGATAACGATTGCTACACGTTCATTGGATTCGTACTCCAAACGTCGGCACTCACTTCGTACCCGCACGAGCTGGGTAGAAGAAACGTCGGTGACACATCGAGCTCCTGCAAATCACGGGTGAAGGAACATGCCGTGTATCATTACTTGGTTAGGTTATATGTACCTACCGGCCAGCGTGCTGTGAAATCGATCGAGCTCGCGGCCAGAGCCGGGAGCGAAACAACTGGAGCACTCATACAGTTGCGTTTGATTGCGTTTGACTGCGTTTGACTGCGTTTCGGCTGCGAGAAACCAGGACATTCCTGCTGCTTATATCGCGTGCAAACATGATTCCTTGAATTGGATTTCACGCTTCATACGAAGCACAGATGTACCGGTGTCTCGCTCGCTTTCGGTTCTCAACACAACGCAGTTAAACGCACTCATGAGCGCAAGTGTCTCAACCGGCCTATAGAGATTGCGATTTGCGATGAACGGCGAAGTGAAGCGCCTTTTTCCAAATATAATCGGTCGTCTCCCGTTGTTATCGTAGCTCAGGAATAAAGAAAAACAAATTCTCGTGGCTCAGTGGTAACATGCTCGCTTCCCAAGTCGCGAGTCGCAAAATCAATACAATGCAACTAATTTTTTTTTCTTTTTTACGTTTTTGAAGCACAGGTTTTGTAACTTTTCTGCGATGTCGGAATTTTCGAGCGACGAATATTAAAGCTTGTTGATGACAATTAAGTTCATAAACTAATATCAGACCATTCAAAGGCCAATGACAGTTCGTGTAGCAGCATCGCTGTTTTTCTTTTTGTAAAGAAAGATTATGCAAATATTCCTGTAGCTAGGTGTATGAGAGTTGTAGAATTGTTTTATTTGGGCTCCTACAAGATAAGCAGATAGGTTACAAAAATAAAAATATTACTTGCTAATACGAGTGCAGCTACTTGCATCAGCAATGTTTAAAGTAAAAGAAATAAAGCCACGTAACATTCTCACATTTATGCAGCTGCTGGTTGCTTAAATACCACTAAGCTGTGAGTGATGTTTGCATTAAAATAGTCAGTGAAATTTTATGGCTTGTTACCCCCTGTAAATTACTGTTTCAAGTCTATTAGCACTCAGCTCTACTTGCATTGCGTGACGCCAACTTGTACATACATTTTTAACCCCATTGTTCAAATAATATTGAAGCTGTATGAGAAAGGTACTGCCACGCAGGGTGAGACTGTTCACATTTTATGAATCATAAATGGAATGCTTCTCCTTGGGGTAGATGTGGTAGCTGATATTTCGGTTGGTCGCGTAACTGCGGCATTGCGGCCCCGAACAGTACTTTACCATTGCTCCCTGAGCTCGACAGCTGCCGAAGCCGATCCACGCCTGTACTGATCAAGCTTCAAACACAGAAAAAATGCGAAAGTACCGATTGAAGGGCTTCCGAAGGCCCCGACCAAAGCAAGGCGGAATAGCTGGCCTTATCACGTGATCCTCCATCCTACGTCACGGTCGAGCGATCGCAGCGCTCCAATCGGTCCCGCTCGGGGCCAATAGAGCCTTATACAGTTACTCTCATACTTCGTTTCAGCTTCCGTCCGAGCGCAGCCAAAGCTACGTGTGGCAGGAGCCAATCACACGCGGGCAACAGGTCACGCGATCTCGCCTGCACTTTTGTATCACTCCGCTGCGCCGCTGGTCGTCCGCGCCGCCTGCGCTCGCCGAGAATTTCGTCTGCTACGGGTGTATCAACGGTATCGTCTGCTACAGGTTTAAAAGTGCCCTTTCACGTTCTGAAATTTAGTCACAGGGGATGTCAGTACGTAGGCTGGCCGCTGGAGTCTGTGTCCGAGCTTTCCACTTGTTCGGCATTTCGGCATAGTTTCGAGATGTAAGTACACATTGCAAGGTGTCCGATGACCCGGCCGTTGATGTTTCCTTCTATTGTCTGGATATATCAGGGCTCGAGGCGCAGTCCTTAACCACCTGCTTCTCGGCATTCAATGTGATCAGCAGGTAAAGGGGTGCCCTGATTTTGCCGCGTATCAGGGAATTGCAGTGGCCCGGACGCTTTTCTTGTTTACAACACATTCGCGGTACGACGCGGCCGGAGTCTCTTGCCGAATTTGAAAGTAGACATTCATCACAACCTCTCGCGCCTGACGCCCGAACGTGCCTTTGCGAAAGGACGTTTTGAAGCGACACAGTGATGGAAGCAGTGAAGCACATGATTCGGCCATTACGGGAACGAAATCACACAGAAAAAACGGAAAAAACCAAGCGCTGCAGCCGTGTTGCCAGCGGATGTACGTGCTTTCACCAAACCACATGCATTTACATATATTAATAAAAATATAAACTTCAGATATTTAATTACTTTCGTTGCAAATCATTCTCAGCAGTACACATCTGGAATGTTGTACAATGTTTACGCACAAAACAATTTTTTAGAAAAATCGCTTTTGCGGACTAGTTTGTGGTGCGTAGGATGCTCTTCTCGAAGTTGCGAACCGTCCCCCAGCCTTTGGCTGCGCTCGGACGGGACATTGCGTTCGCCGTTCTGCCGCTTCTCTCTTTTTCCGGCGACCGGGCGCTCTATTGTCCCGTCGTCAAGAAGCGCGCCGCCTAGAGAGGGACAAAGACGAGAGGGAGGCGACGTCGCGGGGCGGAGGCCAATAGGATCTAAGCAGGGTTCCAGAGAGCGCCACCGTCAGTTGTTCATCAGCGCTACCGTGGCCACATGAGGCAATACTGAGACGCATAGGCGTGCGCGCGGGGGGGGGGGGGCAGGGGGGGCGGCCGCCCCTCTAATCATCTAGGAAGGGGGGGGGGGGCGCAAAGTTGGCTCGACTCGAGGCGCGACTGCGCCGGCGGTATGGTTTCTTTTTCGACGGCATAAAACACCGACGGGGGAGGGGGCGGGGCGCTCTGGGGAAACCTCGCCCCCCTAATTAAAAATCCCGCGCACGCCTATGCTGGGACGGCTAAAATCGGCAGCGCTGCCGGCACACCCTTGCGCGAGATTACGTTGCTACCAACTCCGAGGCCCGTTCGCACACTTGCAACCGAGTACGACCGAGAGAGACGAGACTTGGTAAAACCTATTTAAATTTCTTAGGACGAGAGTAGACGAGAGAACACGCTGACGCCATCTATACGGTGACCCTGGAACTGCATTTCACAAGAGGGAAGGTTTTGCGGGATTTCCAAGGTCAAATGTGCGTAATACCTATAACAAAGGCTCATTATATAACGTTGACAAAAGTTTTTCCACCCAAGAAAGATAGGTTCGCGAGGGAATCAGAAAATATGCCGGACTGCCAAGTTTACACTGCGACCCAAATAGATGGCGACAGTGTGTCCTCTCGTTGTAAGAGAGGTATTAAGGAACCCAGTTTTAAGAGGTCGCAAGAGTGTGAACGGGCCTTCACTATCGTAGGTAGAGACAACAGGAAACGGGAGCTAGCAGAACAAAATTGAAGTCATAATATTACGGCCAAATATAAGTGAAAACAACAAACAAAAACGGTTTTCTTTTTTTTCCTTTTTTTTTTACGATGCTTGCGCGCGCCTTAAAGGGGTACGGAAACAAAAATTGAAATATTCAAATTTCGTTGGGAAATGAGTCGAGCATGACGGATAATAACCGTAATGATAATCGCACGTTTGTATTTTGAACGACTGGCTATATTTTTCGTTCCAACGGTGCACTCGAGCAAGAGCTCGAAGAGAAGCGAACGGAGAGCGCGATGCGTCATGGGATATCCGGCGCAAACAAAAACAAAATAAAACAAAAAAGATTCCCGCATTCGTGACGTAGCAAGGCTGGCGGGGTTATGAGCTTTGCCCTTGGTGGCGTTGTCAGCGTTGTGGTGGTGTCAATAGCGTCAGCGCGTTACAACCGAGCAGTTCGGAGTGCCCGTGGGGTGACGAGCGTGTGGCTGGCCCAAGGAGCACGTAGCTTCCACAGCACTGTCAGCTTAGGGCTGAACGGGGTGGGGAAAGCAACTTTTGTTCGAGTTTTGAGCGACGGGCTAATCTTCTAGGGGAGAATGGCTGTCTCCGGCTGCACGAACGAGGGTCCGAGAAAGAGGGGAGTCCACTCCTTTCCGTCTTCTTGGACCGTTTGGTGCATTTGTTAGTTGAGGAGGAAAGCTAAGAAGGAAAATGTTGAAATGCCAAAGAGCGGCGCTGCTCCGAAGGAATCTGCTACGTCACGACTATGTAGCAAGTTCCCCAACGTTGCTAGATCACCTCCCAAATAGGCCCCGCATGCATGCACCAGGCCCAGGTGCACATTGAAAGATCGTTTATTTAGCTTTAAAATTAGTTTCCTTGTGCCTTTCAACGGAAGACTGGTGTTTTTGAGGTTCGGGTGCAACATGCAACACATTCAAGCTAGAAAATGAGCGCTGGAATTTCGTTTCCCTCTTCGCTTCATTTTTGGTTTTGAAAAAACAATGCAGTCCTCTTCAGTATCGCCTAGGAAGGCCACACGTCAAATATTACGACGCAGTTCTGTCTAAATGTTTCTTAAACGGTCCGGCAAACTTTGCAACTCGCCAAGTTGCCGAAATCGGCTAACTCGAGCGGGCGAATTCAGGCGCAACCAACAGCGCAGTCAAGGCTACGACATGGGCAGAGCCAACATTGAGCTAAACCAGGGGCGGATTTAGAGGGGGGTCCGATGTCCTGACCCCTCTCTTGATTTCTGCATGTGTGAAATTTAGGGCGTAAAACGAAGGAGAGGGGAGGGGGTTCCCAAGCATATGGTACGCTGACCAACACCTGACCCCCCCCCCCCCTCAGGAAATTCTTGCATCCGCCCCTGAGCTAAACGTCATCATCATGGCCCCCTTTTGCTTGTTTTTTACTTCTCCGGGCGAGCGTAGCGCATGACGTCAGCAACGTTGCCTCTTGGCGCTCACCGGTGTCCACGTGATTGGCGTAACGCGCCTGCGCAGCGCGCTTCTTGGGAGCAGTTCGGCCGCCCGCCGTGGTCCCGCCGTTACCGCCGTCTTCCGCGTCACAACTACCGTCGTCGTCTCACCGTTTGTGATTGTTGTCTCTCGGAGTTTCGTCCACACTACGGACACCACGTGCGCAGACTTATGCCGCAGTTGTGCAGACCTTGTCGAATGCCGTAGACACCAAAACGTGGTGAAGAGTGCCGTGCAGACGACACTCACGCCTGCCACACGGCCGCCCCAGAGCCTTTTATACTGGGAGAGTTCGGCGGTCTATTGATCCAGCCGCCAGTCTGGCAGCACTGATAAAACAGTCTGGCAACTGTGCGCATCGCGTTCCGAGTTTCGTTGTCCGCCATGATGTGCCTTGCCCTCTCAAGCCGGCAGCCGGCTGACTAGCGTGGAGCGAGAAACGACGCTGAAAATGTTCGTTCTGCGCTTTGCGAGACGTTAGAAGAAACGTAATGGGGTGCTGTAGTGCCGTTGGGTGCTCGAACGTCGCGAAAAAAGGTTCAGAATGTACCGGTTCCCGCAAGGAAAAGAAAACCGCACAAGGCACAAGATCCGGGAGGCCAAAACGAAGAGGGCTAAGTGGAAGCCGACTTTCAGTTCTCGATTGTGCGAGGTAATTTTATAATTAACTTATTTTGTGAGTTAAACGCGTTTTATTTTGACTGAAACTGTGCAGCGACTTGACGCGGCAGCGTCAGGTGAGAGTGTCCGTTGATCTCGAAGCTGTTTCCTGCCGCGCGAGACTTGATACTTGCGAGCGGCCTAGCTTGCGAACTTTGAACTGTATACACTGCATTTCAGTGTAAGATGCGAGCGGAGCCGATCGCTGCAAGCGCGTGCACGTCGCGCTAAACGACGCGTGCACTGTACTATACTTCGTTTCACCTTATGTTGTACCGCAGCGAAGGCTAGAAGCGCGAGCTCATAGCGTTGGCAGCCGCTCTTAAAGGGATACTTCAACGAAATTTGAAATATTCCCGTCGTGTTCAAAAATAGGTTGAATATGATCCACAATATCCGTAAATGACAATCGCACGTTTGTATTTTGATCCTGGTGGCTGTATTTTTCGTTATAAACGGTCCACTGTGGCAAGCGCTCGGAGAAGGCCCAGCTTAGAGCACGTGACATCCAACGCAATCGTGACGTAGGTCGTCTCAAGACGAGCAAAGCTACGGCGAGGCTGACGTCGAGAGGATGGCTCGCGCTCCAGCAACCGAGCGGCTGCTTTGTACGAGTTTTGTGAGGTGACGGGTTAATCTTCTATAATCTTCTAGAGGGACAATAGCGACTACCTCGACACACAAAAGGGATTCTCCGGGAAGAGGGCAGTTACGCCTTCCCCTTCTCTTGTCATGGCCGGAGTCCGTCACTAGCTGCCGAGTGTTCCGTGGACGAGCATTACAAACTAGAGTAACTGTATATGCTCCGCTTGCGGAGCAGAGTACCGCAATGGTGCCATTCTGGAGCCAAGCACTGCGGGAAGCCACGGTCGGTTTTTGCAGGGGACGCGAAGGCGCAGATGCGAGGCGGCGTGCTGAGGCGCGCTGCGCAAGGAAAATAGTGCGGCGACGAGCCGCGCATTCGCCGTCATCGTCCTCCCGTCGTTTCCTGTTTCCCTCTCGATTGCAAAAATCGCACCCGCGGATCCTGCGGGTCGCGTGTGAAGTGAAGTCGTCAATTCATTGCGGTAAACGACGCAGCGACTGACGAAAACGCCGTCCCCTCGCTTTCGGACGAGAGCTTGCCGACTCGCCAAGATGGCCGGATGTGCCGGTCGCGTATCGCGTATCACTCCGCGAGAGCCGCACCGCCCGCACCGCAGACGCGAGCAACGCGATCGTCGTCCGTGTCGTCTGCTTCCGATACCTTGGAAACGGATGTCCTAAAACATCGCTCGCGTTATAAAAAAAGAGGATTGTATTGTACCCAGTTGACGCACATAATGTTTAATGACTTAGGAAGCTTTCGGTTCGTTCGATTTTAGTCTAGGATCTATATTTTGCGAACTCAAAGCGGAAAATATGTTCCCCCGAAACTCGGCGCTCTGGAAGGCCGCTTTCCCGCACGAAGGTCGGCTCCAGTTCTGCCCACGTGACCACTCCTCCGCCAATACGGAGATGGCGGCGAAAGGAAAAGGAACGCGATACTCTGGCTCTGCAAGCAGAGCCTATACAGTTACTCTAGTGTCCAGCCACCGAAGCGGCTGCTTTTGTACGAATTTTGGAGTGACGGGTTAATCTTCTATAATCTTGTAGGGGACAATAGCGACTTCTGCGACATACAAAAGGGATTCTCGGGAAGAGGGGAGTTCCTCCTTCCCCCTTCTCTGGTCGTGGCCGTAGGCGAGACGACTTCCGTCACTAGCTGTCAAGGTTCCTAGACGAGCATTACAAACGAGGTGTTAGCGACATCCACCAGGTGCTCTTTGCTAATCGTTTAATTCGTTTTAAAATTCCTTCTCGAGACTTTTTTAACAAGATATTGGTATGTTCCATGTGATACTGCTCTTTTGAACACATATAGACCAAAAAATGAGCGCCGAAATTTCGTTGTAGTATCGCTTTAAGTCACGAGAGCTTATGCCGCCGAGATGTGCCCCAGAGCAAGGAGCTCGCGCTTGTAGCCTTTTCTGCGGTAGCATGCTCCGTCGGCACGTTCAAAGCATGCAGCTCGCCTCTCGTAGCTTTCTCCACGCTCAAGTTTTTAGAAGCGGCCTCGGAGCTCCGCTTCGCCGTCTCGCAAGCGCTTTTGTTTCGCTAGCGATATCTTTATCGTGATATTTTCTTTAATAGGCGTAACAAATACTTACTTGTGATGCCTTTTTTATTATGTGCACTTCACAGACAGTGAATTCGAGAGCGGATGTCGCGATCGTAAAAAGCTCAGGCACCACGCGATGCCGACGCTCTTTCTTCACAGCAAACCAAACAATGTCAGAAAACACCCAAAAGACCGGCAGGTGAAGAAGCACGGCGGAAAATCACGATCGGTCCGCCGTATTCGGTACAATGGTGCACAAACCTTGTGATGTGGTAAACAGTCGGAGAGCGATCCAGACAATCAAACTTGCCCACTGAAAAATGCGCACTAGGCCGCTGAGCTGTGTCGGACGTCGGGCGTTTTTGAGCGATTCCCCATTTATAAATGAGTGCCGTTCGTAAATGAGCGGTTTCTTTGCTAATTCTTACATGAATAAAGCACCGAATCACGAAATGCTTGTTTTCCGACTCTCTCCTTACGCCAACAAAAGCGCGAACGGCAAAACCTACACGCGATATACATCGCACGTCAATGGGGACCCACTTGCCGGGAGGCACATCATGGCGGAAGCGGAACCCGCTGAATCCGCTAAACCCAGCGGGCCGTAAGCCCCTCCCACCCGCCGAACTCTCCCAGTATAAAGGGCTCTGGGCAGAGTGTCGCGGATTCCTAGGACGATAACGTAATTGCGATTATTTTATCCAGCGACGCGCACTGTCTAGGGAAGGCTGATCGCTGGAAACAGATAATATTAAAATGACATCCACCGCGTATTGTCACCCGAAGACATATTTGTACAAAGATAAGCGAAAAACTTAGAAAGTGATATTTGTCTTTATTTCATTCACGCTTGATATTAGGATATGCAGTGAATGCCTGTATTATGAGTCGGATGCGGCTCTATATTTTGCGGCTACGTTTTGGATGTGGATACAAAGACTGCGGATGCCGATTGGATGCGTATAATGAAACTGTAATTCGCGCAAGGCTCTAGAAATGGCGACCCGAACGCTCTTAGCAAGCATGTTATTTTTAGCGCGAAATGCCGAAACTTATTACGATGACAACTGATATCTTGATACGTAAGCGGTTTAATTATGTTCATTTAATCATGAATTCTCAATAAACAAAGCACGGGCTATACTTGGCAGGAACGCTGTAAAGGACGAAAAACGCTGGGTTTTTTTTTGTTTTTTTATTGGCAAGCTCACGCCGTTTTTTCCACCAGGTGTTTATGGGCGCCCCGTGTCCGCAGAAACAAGATTCGCACGAAAACTGTACGCATGCGCATAACAATGACAACAGTGCCACCGCTGAGGAGTAACGTCACAGTCGAGCGTTTCTGGTATATCTGCTGGAAAGAAGAAAAAACACGAAGCGAAGTCAGACACATCATTCAAAGATTTTTATTCCCAGTACTTCTTCGTTCTCTCATTTGCATGGGACGCGGAAGAATGTGTGAATCAGCGTTCACCAAGTTCGGTTAACACAAATTCTCTCGCATTCAGCCTTGGAATCGTGAATGTTTTTTGTGTTACACATCTGGTTGTTCCGCTCTAGTACGCATCCTTTTCCGTCAAAGCGCCAGTAGTTGCGATGAGGTTCGTGGCAGCTCATCTGTGTACTCAATTGCGCGCAACGGCGATCTTTATCCCCTGGAACATAAACATATCCGAAACGTAAGTTCGCCCGCTGTACTTGCGGAGGGAAAGTGGTGACGCGAGTGCGCCGGACTCCCATTGTCAGCAAAAAGCGCCGAAGAAATACAGGGACACAGAAGAAGGGAAACAGGACAAGGCGCACTCTCAACTGAAGTTTATTGAAAATTCACATGTTATATAGCCACAAAAACCCCGTTTATCCTATCTGCTCAGCCCGCGTTTCAAAAATTCAAACTCATTCGTAGATAAGAATAGGGATGTGTCACTTATACACTTCTTCTCCCTGGTCCTAATTTCAAACGCCTCGTGTAATTCCCGCGATACTTTATCTTGTACCTTGCCAAAATCTTCGTGTCATTAAAGGCCGGGGTGTACGAGCATCTATTGCAATGAATGGCAAGGTGCCCCGAAGGCGTCGTTCTTGTAGAGGCAGCGTGCTCGCGGGTGCGATCATTGACGCACCTGCCCGTCTGGCCCACGTATGTCATCCCAGACGTCATGGGGATTTTTATAGACGATGCCAGCGGCGCATTCGGCGTACTTATTTCGGTATTTGGAAGTGCACGGATCTGAAGACGGCTGTGGGTAATTTATCTGGTGACAAAGTCGCGCCATCTTATTGGGCGCTGAAAAAACCACCGGTACATTGTAGGGCTGGGCTACCTTTTTTAGATTGTGCTGGACATCGTGTAAATATGAAATTGCAACAGGCCTCGAAGTCGGTCTATCGCTGTTTGATTTCTGATTACCTTTAATCTTTTTTATTAAGCTTTCTGCCACGTCAACCAAAGACCTCACACTCTTAGAAAAAGGGTATGGATAGTCCTCCCTTAAAGGAGGAACGGTCTTGTAACCTATGTTCCTACAAAAAGGGAGAAACCTTCGTCCCTGAAGCAGCGGAGCAAATAGTTCCTCCGTCGCCTGCATGTCATTATGGCGGCCCTGAATCGAGCAAATCGAGCTCAATAAGGCTTAACGAGGACGCTACGTCTCTTGTACGGGACAGAAGGAGCAGCAAATAAAAGCGTAACACGAGCTTTCCACGAACTGTCTTTATTTCCGAAGCGAGGTTCCCCCGCAGGTACAGAAACTTGCGTTTCGAAAGCAGCTACTTAGTCTTCTCTTGCCCAGCACTGCGATGTTAAATCGAGACAACCGAGAACCAGTTACTTCGCGCACTTCACGTCTTACCTTTGCTGTTGCTCGAGTCACAATTCTTTCGCCAACCGCACATCACGGAGGAATGGCAAACCAATCCGCGAAACCAAAAGCCGCTCTCAAAAAACAAACTCGAAGCCGCTGTTTACCGCGTAGCGTGAAAGAAGGTTAAATCGCTTGTCACCAGATGGCAGGGTCAAACACAGTAATTGCAACCAGCATAGCTAGGCGGCGCTAGGTACCACCCAATTCATGTTCTACAAAAAAAATATCTTTTATCTTGCTCAGGCTATCCTGCGCTTTCGGATCCTCTACTATTCTAACTATACACACATTACGCATACTACAAGCATCAGGTGAACATACAGTAACATACACACAACGGCACACTAACCCGAAAACTACACCCGAGCTCTGCGTTTCTGGCTTTTATACTGGTCGCTTTGAACGTACGGAATTTTTCGGTGACTCCTTAAGCAATAAAAATATTCCCAGCATGTTGATATTTTCCCAGCAATGTAATACCACTGAGAATATTTCGAATGGCTCAGGGCATGAATCTCTTATTAAGAATTGAACGCTCGATCATGCCGTAATTATTTGAAAGCCAATAAATCAAGCCGCTCCAATGCGGCTCGAAGCCATGAGTTTGTTTCCCGCACGGCACGTCGTAGCCGGTATTTCTATTGTAGTTTGTTTTTCTATTTGTGCTGTTTGCGCACGGCTTCAATTGCCGTCTTGAAATAATCTCTGTAGAGCGGATATTCACTCAGCTGGAAGTGATGCTTCACGGGCAGAGAAATCGGTTTTCGATCAACTTTAATGCAGTCAAAGCCGCGACTTGCGGCAGGTGTTAAGTGTATGGAGCTACACCGTGGCGAGCTCGAAAACTTCTAGCACTCATCCCAGCGCGCCACTTGGAGGGCAGTTTCTCCAGGAACTGCAGTATATTTAAACCAGCAAAATAAAGGGGTAGCTTGTTTTCTTTTTCGATTTTACCTACTATTCATTTTTAATGCTGAAATTTTACACTGTACGTATATATACATGCTTTCCGTCATAATTTCGTACTTTTCAGTACTTTCCACAGAGCGCAATCGCTCTCGGGGAGGAAACAACCGACAGTCACATTGGCCACAGTACGATAGGAGCTTACTGTTCACACCAGCGTTCCAACATGACTATCCGCACGTCGACCGATTGCATCTAATCCCTCAAGTGGTCTAAACTCTTTAATGTAAAGCGGAATGTCAACCTGCGACACCCCGCCCCCTCCGATCACGGCTCGGCCAGCGGCATCAATGCCCGACAGTTTACGTCATCTCGTCTTGTTGTTACACCACTGATACGCGAACACACGGTCACATCGGCGAAAATTCCAGTCTTCTGTTCACAACGCAGAACACTGCCATCACGATGTGTGCTGCTATGTTGCTGACACGCAGAAATACAAAGCCACGTTGATTGCCGGTTGGCACTCGGCATCGGAAAACAGAACCGAACTCAGCACGGAAGGCACCCAGGCAGCTAGCAGCAAAACCTGCCGGTCTTGGACGCAGTTCCTGCGATTTCCACAACGTCGAAAACGTCGACACAGATCCGCGTGGTTCCGCTACTGTAGTTTTGCGTGGACTGACGTGGGGTGGGCAGGGTGGGTTCCGCAATCTGGAGACGGCGAGACGGCGATCTTACCCAGGTTACCCAGTGTACGTAGCTCTGCTGGCACTGCTCCGGAACTTCGCTGTTTTTAGCGGCTTCGTTTGCTCGTTTGATAAAATTTGTGATAAAAACATCAATGCAACCGAAATGTTCTGCACCTTTGGACTAGACGACGGAATTAACGGTGGCCTTCGTTGCCGCTGAAGCTCAATCAACGCAACAACTTTTCTTAAACAACGTGTGCGAAGTGCTCGAAAACGAAACCGAAAGAATA
>JAZHYW010017755.1:0-51740 GCA_037355805.1 Ixodes ricinus | reverse complement strand
GCAGGCAGCGTGCCCGTGGCATAACGGTTATCGCGCTTGTCTTCCACGCAGAAGGCCAGGGTTCGATTCCTGGCCGCCCTACACATTTTTGTTGACGCTGTGATGTGATGTTCTAGTGAATTCGAGAACCGCCTCGCTTGTTCGAGGTGCGAATGTTCTACGCGTCGAACTTTCTACGCCGATTATTCCAGAAGCCCACGCGTGTACATAAGGGGTTTCGCGTGGGGAACCGAAGTCAGTTTCGCCCCAGCGTTCGACTCCTGCTCTTTCGCCGACCTCGACGCCCGCGACGCTCTACTGTTATCTTTTGTTTCCTTCTTTATTTTTGGGCACAAGTTCGCCCGATTAAACGTTTAGTTTACTCAGTTATTCACCGCCTCATCACTTGTCATTCGTGACATTTTGGTGGAGGTGCTGGGTACCGCATTCTATGCCCGTGGACCGTACCCCTCCGAAGACATCCCCGCCAAGTGAGGTGCTCAGGCCCGGAAGAGTACCCTACGCAGAAGACGCCGACGCCCAAGCAAGCCGCCGTACCGAAGTCCAACTCCCGACATCCGGACCCTTGCTGCAGAAGCCGAAGAAGAAGCTCCCGACGATGACCACCCCGCCCGTCGTCGTCCTGCCCGTCGCTCCGCGGACGCCTACTCCTTTCCTCGGCGAGACCTACGAGGACGTCGAAGACTGGATCAACCAGTACGAGCGCGTGGCTCGCCACAACGGGTGGAGTGACGAACAGCGCCTGCAGAACCTCTATTTCTCGCTTGAGGGAACTGCAAGGCACTGGTTCGAAAACCACGAAGCTTCTTTGACTTCATGGGAGCTTTGCAAGAACGAGCTGACGCGAACGTTCGCCAATCAACATCGAAGAGAGAGGGCCGAAGATTTGCTGCAGTCCAGGACCCAGGGCCCCAATGAGAGCGTCACTAGTTTCGTAGAAGACGTCCTGCGCCTAAGCTCCCGCGCCGACCCTCAGGCCACCGAGGAAAAGAAGCTGCGCATTCTGATGCGCGGCGTGAAGGACGACATCTTCGGTGGACTCGTACGCAACCCACCGACGACCGTTCAAGAATTCGTCACCGAGGCGACGAACATGGAGCGTGCCGTACTTGCAAGGGCAACCCACTACCAGCGGCATCCCGGCGTAGCTGCCCCCTTGCCATCGGGATTCAACCACGGCTCCAGCCTGACTGAAATTCGCGAAATAATTCGCGACGTCGTCCGAGAAGAGCTCAGGAAGCTCCTGCCTGCTGCCAACCAACCTGCTTCGCTGTCAATAGCCGAAGCTGTCCGCGAAGAAGTTCAGCGGGCAATCCAACCAGAGGCTCCTGCCACTGTAGCAGCACCGGAGGAGCCCGCTGTAAGCTACGCCGCAGTGGTCCGACGAGCACCACCAACCCCGCGTCCGTACGTGCTGACTCCCCGACGTGAACCTCCAGCGCCGCAGTATTCCCGACGCCAGGAAGATCGGGCGCACGTCCGCCCAGAACAAGCTGCACCAAGAAAGACCGACGTGTGGCGAACGCCCGACCGACGCCCTCTGTGCTTCCACTGCGGGGAGGCAGACCACACTTACCGCCGATGCCCCTACCGACGACTCGGGCTGCGCGGGTTCCACCCGAACGATCCGCGCCCCCGTTATGGTGAACGCCCTCGGGAGATCGACGAGTACCTGCGACGACCTCAGTCCCCCGAGCCTGCGTACCGCCGAGTGTCCCGGTCGCCATCGCCACGACGTCCAGCTTCACCGATGCACCGACCCCGACGTGAAAGCCTGTCACCCCTCACTCCTCGCCGGGGAAACTAGACGCGGCAACCCCTGGAGGTGGAGTTGCCGAAGACGACCGACGACAAGATCCTCCACGAACGTCGGAGGGCCCCCACTCAAACGCCACCAGAGACGGAAACGACGCCCCTGCGACGGTAAAGAATAACCTAAACATCGTTATCGACGGTCACGACGCGTCGGCTCTCGTCGACACCGGAGCAGACTACTCCGTCCTGAGTGGGAGGCTCTCCCAACGCCTTCGGAAAGTGACGACGCCGTGGGATGGCCCACAGATACGGACCGCCGGGGGACATCTCATCACGCCAGTCGGAAGATGCACTGCTCGTGTCGAGATTCACGGCGAGACGTGTCCGGTAAAGTTCGTCGTTCTACCGGACTGTGCGAGGGACGTTATACTCGGAATGGACTTCTTGTGCGAGTACAGCGCCGTCATCGACCTTGAAGCCAACGAATTGAGGCTGCGGAAACCTGTTGTAATGCCCGAGGATCACACAACTTTGGCAGCCACGTCAGCTACAGTGCGTGTACTCTCCGACCACGTGAACTTGCCACCACGCTCGAGTGTACTTGTGCCTGTCGCGACCGAAAAAGGCGTCTGCGGAGAAGCTTTGCTGGAGGGTAGCGTCCAACTGCTCCTAGGAAGAGGGATCGGCGTCGCAAGAGGCATCGCGGAGCTCCAAGACGGACGCACTGTTGCACTCGTAACGAACTTCCGACAGGAGGCTCAGCACCTTACGAAAGGCACCGCCGTGGGTCACGCCGAGGAACTCCCCGACTCAGCCGCTATCGCCGGAGTATCAGAAGACCTCTCTTCGGGGCCACACGAGACAACGCCGTCTTCGCAGTTCGACATCGATCCAACCCTGCCTACCCCACAACGGCGACAACTCAGTGACCTTCTAGCCGAGTTCAGTGAGTGCTTCTCCACGTCGTCAAAGGTACGCCAAACGACGGTCGCGAAACATCGAATTGTTACTGATGACGACGCACTTCCCGTTCATCGATCGCCGTACCGTGTTTCGGTGAAAGAGAGAGAAGTCATCCAGAAGCAAGTTGAAGAAATGCTCGACGACGACATCATCCAGCCCTCAAACAGTCCGTGGGCTTCACCGGTAGTCCTGGTGAAAAAGAAGGACGGGACTCTTCGGTTCTGCGTGGACTATCGTCGACTGAACGCCGTAACAAAAAAGGACGTCTACCCGTTGCCCCGCATCGACGACACTCTGGACCGGCTGCGCCACGCCCGATACTTTTCGTCGATGGACCTGAAGAGTGGGTACTGGCAGATCGAGGTCGACGAACGGGATCGTGAGAAGACTGCCTTCGTCACGCCGGACGGACTGTACGAATTTAAAGTGATGCCGTTTGGACTGTGCACAGCACCGGCGACCTTCCAGCGCGTAATGGATACCGTCCTCTCAGGCTTGAAATGGCAAAGCTGTCTCGTCTACCTCGATGACGTCGTGGTATTCGCAAGCGACTTCGACGAGCACCTGAGACGTCTGCGAGCCGTACTACAGGCTATCCAGAAGGCTGGACTGACACTCAAGCCGTCCAAATGTCAGTTCGCTTACGGTGAGCTTAAATTCTTGGGCCATGTCGTGAGTGCTGAGGGTGTAAGCCCTGACCCGGCAAAGACATCCGCCGTCGCCGCATTTCCGAAGCCATCAGACAAGAAAGCCGTAAGAAGATTTCTGGGACTGTGCGCTTACTACAGGCGTTTCGTTCGCGATTTCGCCAAGATTTCTGCACCACTCACGCATCTGACCAAGGACGACGTGAACTTCCAGTGGGGGAGGAGCAAGAACAAGCGTTCAACGAACTGAAGGAAAGACTCCAGTCGCCCCCTATCCTCGGACACTTCGATCCAGCAGCGGAAACGGAAGTTCACACGGACGCCAGCAACGCCGGACTCGGCGCAGTACTCGTCCAAAGACAAGACGGAGCAGAGAGGGTGATTGCTTACGCAAGCCGGGCACTGTCCAAGGCAGAAAAAATTACTCAACGACCGACAAGGAATGTCTCGCTGTCATCTGGTCGTTAACCAAGTTCCGACCGTACCTGTACGGGATCCCGTTCCGCGTTGTCACGGACCACCACGCTCTCTGTTGGCTCGCCAACCTGAAGGACCCGTCAGGACGCCTCGCTCGCTGGAGTCTCCGACTGCAAGAATTCGATGTAACCATTGTTCATAAGTCTGGCCGCAAGCATAACGACGCCGACTGTTTGTCTAGGGCCCCAGTCGAATCTCCTTCCGACAGCACCGACGACGACGACGATGACGACCGTTTTCTCGGCGCAGTTACAGATGCCGACATGGGAGCACTTCAACGAAACGACCCGGAACTTCGCGCCGTGATCGACCACCTCGAAGGTCAAGGAAGTTCAGTTCCGCGAGTCTTGGCCCGAGACTTACCAAGCTTCGTTCTGCAGCGAGGCGTGCTCTTCAAGAAGAACTTCGGAGCAAGTAACCCTGCCTGGCTGCTGGTTGTTCCGGCCAGCCTGCGAGAAGAAATCTTTCAAGCCTGCCACGACGACCCGACGGCTGGACACCTCGGCTACAGCAGGACGCTCGCCCGGATTCGTGACAAGTACTACTGGCCAAAACTCCCGAAGACTGTTCATCTGTACACACGGTCATGTCACGAGTGCCAACGGCGTAAGAAACCTCCGACGAGACCAGCGGGATTCCTGCAACCGATATCGACCCCTACTACGCCTTTCCAACAAATCGGAATGGATTTGCTTGGGCCCTTCCCGCCATCGACGTCGGGGAACCGCTGGATAGTCGTTGCCACGGATTACCTTACCCGGTACGCGGAGACGAAAGCCCTTCCGTCGGGAACAGCGGTGGAAGTCGCCAAGTTTTTTGTCGAGTCTATTCTCCTTCGACATGGCGCCCCCGAAGTCTTGATAACCGACCGAGGGTCATCGTTCTTGGCCCAGCTCACGCAAGAGATCCTTCGGCTCAGCCACACCAGCCATCGTCGGACCACCGCGTACCATCCGCAGACCAACGGGCTAACGGAGCGGCTCAACAAGACGATCGCCGACATGATCTCTATGTACGTCGACGTAGAGCACAAGACGTGGGACGAGGTATTACCTTACATCACGTTCGCCTACAACACTGCAGCTCAAGAAACCACCGGGTTTACGCCATTCGAGCTGGTGCATGGTAGAAAAGTGACGACCATGCTGGACGCGATGCTGCCCCATGAGCCTGTGGATGACGGATGCGACGATGCCCATGCGGTCAGTCAGAGAGCAGAAGAAGCACGCCAACTAGCCCGCCTTCGAATCCACGATCAACAGCGTGTCGACGCTCGTCGGTACAATCTTCGTCGCCGCGCCGTCCACTTCCAGCCCGGAGACAGAGTGTGGGTGTGGACGCCGATTCGTCGTCGCGGTCTCAGCGAGAAACTGCTGAAGCGCTACTTTGGGCCTTACAAGGTCATCCGACGCCTCGGAGATCTGAACTACGAAGTTCTTCCCGACGGAACACGACCATCAACCAGACGTCAGCCGCGACCCGAGGTGGTGCACGTCGTCCGGCTGAAGCCGTATTACGAACGATAGCACTATCCAGCGTCATCGACGAGTGAACTGTGAACTGTGAACTGTGAACGGTGAATTGTGGCTCGCGAGTCTGCTGTCCTTTAGTTGTGAATTTGTTTTGTTTCTTTTCGTGTTGTGCTGCATCGGGACGATGCACTTTTTTAAAGGGGGAATAATGCCGCGGGCGCAGCTGACCAAGCAGGCAGCGTGCCCGTGGCATAACGGTTATCGCGCTTGTCTTCCACGCAGAAGGCCAGGGTTCGATTCCTGGCCGCCCTACACATTTTTGTTGACGCTGTGATGTGATGTTCTAGTGAATTCGAGAACCGCCTCGCTTGTTCGAGGTGCGAATGTTCTACGCGTCGAACTTTCTACGCCGATTATTCCAGAAGCCCACGCGTGTACATAAGGGGTTTCGCGTGGGGAACCGAAGTCAGTTTCGCCCCAGCGTTCGATCTCTGCTCTTTCGCCGACCTCGACGCCCGCGACGCTCTACTGTTATCTTTTGTTTCCCTCTTTATTTTTGGGCACAAGTTCGCCCGATTAAACGTTTAGTTTACTCAGTTATTCACCGCCTCATCACTTGTCATTCGTGACAATATTATGTTTATATTATATATATAATAAATTGTACAATACTGCGCTTTTAAAACATATATTAATGTCAGATAAACGCTCACGAACACCCCGCGCCGCTCGACAAGAAACGTTTTTTTACGACGATGCCACAAAATTTTTCTCACGTAGTTGCGCTATGGACTTCCTTCCTCCGCCATTGTGACGTAACCACTCGGAGCGCTATGGCCTTCTCTTCTAGGAGGTGTTCAGCAGACAGGATGGGGACGTGAGGAGGAGGGAGGAGGGGTATACCCTCCCTCAGTACTCTTCCCTTCTCCTCCTCAAGAGCTGCGCTCTAATTCGGCGTTACAGGGAGTTGTAAATGGCTTTTATTTTATAGCACAGCTCTTAGGCGCCCGTTTCTGGCATGAGCGGCGTCGCCGTCGGCGTAACCGCCCCAGGTCATGTGACCCCCCAGGTCACGTGACCCCCATATCAAGTTACCCCAGGTCATGTGACCCCCCATGTCAGTTACCCCCAGGGTATCCCAGGGTCACGTGACCCCCAGGTCACATGATCTCACGTCACCTTGGGGTCACGTGATTCCTCCACCCGAGGTCACGTCATCTCCCGAGGTCACGTGACCCCCGAGGTCACGTGACGCCCCTAGGTCACGTGACTCCCCCGAGGTCACTGACCCACCCCCAATACCCTTCCATCCTTCTCAAGAGCTGCACTCTAATTCGGCATTACTGGGAGTTGTAAATGGCTTTCACTTTTAGAGCGCAGCTCTTAGGCGCCCGTTTCCGGCTCGAGTGGCGTCGCCGTCGGCGTCGGCGTCGGCGTAACCGTAAGGTCACGTGACCCCCAGGTCATGTGACCCCCCAGGTCATGTGACCCCCAGGTCATGTGACCCTCCAGGTAGTGTGACCCACCGAGGTCTCGTGACCCCCGAGGTCACGTGACCCCGACGTGACCCCAGGCCACGTGACCCCCAGGCCAGGTGACCCCCAGTTCACGTGGCCCCCAGGTCACGTGACCCTCCTCCCGAGGTCACGTGACCCCCTCGCGAGGTAACGTGCCCCCTCCCCAAGATCACGTGACCCTCCCACCCCGAGTTCATGTGACCCCCACCCCATGCCTTCCCCTCTTCAAGAGGTGCGCTCTAATTCGGCGTTACAGGGAGTTCTAAACGGCTTTCATTTTTTTTGCTACAGTAATAATGTTTTTTTTTAATTTATTGTAATTGGATAAAATAGAAACAACTTGAATATATTTTGCAATAAACGTGGCTCGCTTCTCGAAGTTTGCGGAGGTGAGGGTGAAAGATGTGTTATAAAAGAAGGATAGTGGACCCCAATCTTTCTTACTCGGTCCCACACCTCTTTCAGAGTAACAAAACTGTTCACCTTGAAAACACACTTCATCCACGATCTCCTCTTGGCCCTCTTCCTTGTCCAACAAGTCTTTGCTTCACGTTTTATAAACTCTATTTTGTTCCAGAGAGTGAGGTAGTGGCAAAAAGTGCCCCAGGCTTTCTATTGGGACTTTAGTGCAGCAGTACATTCCTTAATCCAGCAAGGCTTGCACCGCTTCGGAAGATTTCAAGATGCTTGTGGAATGGAAATAGATGCTCAATTTATGATCCGGTTCGTAATATTCAAGGTAAAATTCTCAGCGGTCATGGTAAAATATTCGGCAGAGTCGAGTAACACTTTCAACCAAAACAGCCCAGTCTGGTTTGTCGAATTCCCACCTGGGGATGTGGGTCGAAAGTCAATGGATTGCTACCGTAGTTTCTACAATCACAGAATAAAGGTCATTTCCAAACATACTGTCTGAAACCTGAAAAAAGCATAGAAGTAAAGATAGTGATAAGGGAGTCAAATCAATGAAAGGGAAAGTAATATGAGATGCACTAAACAATCGGATTTTTTTAATTAAAAGGTAAACGTCGGATGACAACAAAACTCGTTCAATAACTCCACCTTGGGAGTCGTGGATAGCACTTCCCCACATGAGGTGGTCCGCAATCATATCCCATCAAATTTTGTAGAAATAGGTTATGGAAGCTGGCCAACCAGCCCTTGAATGTCATGTAAATTCAATAAAATATTTCGTGGCAGGTAGATTGAAACCAGTGTAATAAGGCGGTCAAGAAGAAGGCGAACTGCCACTACCTCTAGTAAAGTCGTGAGACACGCAATACCGCTCTGCACAACCACAGCTTTTAGCTGATTGGGATGCACGGTCCTTTTTAAAGTTATAATGGCGGCGTGGAACATTTCCGTGTGTATCCACAGGTTTTTTGAGCTAGCTCAACTAACTATATTTTCTGACTCCCCGGCCTTTACCCTTTCCGGTGTGCTATTTGGTATCGCAAAATTCATAACTGTTATTGCAAAATCGACAGATGAAGATAATGCAAAAAACCACATTAAAATATACCCGCACTTTTCAATGCCGTGACGTCAGTTGCGGGCAGCCTTGCCAGTCGAGCAAGCAGTCTAAAATTAGAATAGGCCAATCATTTGCTCCGTGCTGGAGAGCAAGTACAGGGGCGAGGTTCCAAAGCATTCCTTTGATACTATGAAACTGCTTCGAATCAGTTAGGAACACATTCTACAGTCCAAAGAGTGAACCCCTGCCTTCCACTGACGTCACTTCTTCGCTGTTGGCACTAGAGACTTTCAGTTCGAAAAACGCGGTGAGGACCAAATTTGTAAATTCAATTCAACCGGAGACCATAAAAAATCACCGGAGTACACCTTTAAGCCAAGCAAAGATGCTTCATGTGTGTCCAGTTACAGACGGATAGCACTAACGATCTGTTTCTCAAAAACACTGCAGAGAATTATGAACAAAGGGCTTATGTACTACCCAGGAAAAAGCAGCCTTCATGACAAATATCAGGATGCATTCTGCTCGTTTCGATCCACGCTCGATCACCTGGTTCGACTTGCGACCCTATGCGGCAGGCATTTGTAAATAGGCAAGACTGTTTTTCCGTCTTTTTTATTTAGAGAAGGCACATGATACGGCCAGGCGCTTTGGAAATTTGTATGATTTGTTTGGTGTTGGTGTTTGAGGTAGAATTTATGGTGCTATTCAAAGTTACTTGCAATGTCGCACTTTTTATGTTAAATTCAGAACAATTCTTTCCAGAAAACGCTTTTCAAGAAAATTAAGTTCTTGAGGGAGGCATCCTTAGGGTAATTGTTTGTTGTAAAGATCAATTCGATGGCCCGTGCTATAGCTGCTTCCGTTCAATATTCCATATTTGTAGATGATATTTAAATTTCTGTCTCGTCCTGTAATCCTTCAATATATGAACGTCTGGTTTAACTGGAAATTAACAATTTACAAAAAATGGGCTGACACAACCAGCTTTGAATTTTCTCCAGAGAAAACGTCTTGTTTGTGTTTTTCTCGCCGGCGTGGAATTCTACAAGAACCTTCTTTAAAAATGCATGAAATATCAATAGCCACAAAAGTTGAACACACATTTCTGGGACTCGTATTTGATTCGAAATTGAGTTTTCTTACACATATTAGGAACTTAAAACTTAAATGTCTCTATAGTCACTGAATATACTTAAGTTTCTATCACATGTATCATGGGTCTCCGATTGACTATGTCTGCCACGCATATACCGGGCGGTTTTTCCCTCCAAGCTTTCTTTTGGGAGCGTTGCGTATGGCTCTTCCTGAGCATCAGTCCTAAAGATGTTGGACCGCACTCACTACCAACGACTACGATTGGCTACTGGAGAATTTCGCCCCGCCCCGGTACCTAGTCTCTATGCAGGAGCCAATGAGTCATCCCTTGAAACTAGGAGGAGTGCCCTGGGGTTTATGTATTCTATTCCAGTTTACTCTGGCCCTCAGCACCCTACTCATAATAACCTTGAAAACACCAGGTTTCAGAGAACGTCTGAAAATAAAGCAGCTGTTGTTCCTTCTTTTGCAATTTGTAATATGACTTCTACTCGGTCTTTAGGATTAGATTTCAGGCCTTCGGAAGTTCAATGCTTAACCAAAATAGTCCTGTGGGGTTTTCATAGCATAAATTGGAATCTTAAACTGACTAAACATTCCAAAAAAGATACACTGAATAAAGTAATGGGGCAAAAATCCTTTCAGCCCAAAACATTTATATGAACAGTACGTAGGTCTTTTTACACATGGGACTAAAGCGAACTCGGCGGTTGTGTGCGCTATGATAGGGCCATCGTTGAAGCAAGTCAAGATAATCCACAATGGAGCCACCATACTGACAGCAGAGCTCTATGGTGTGTTGTTAGCTGTTGATTGTACAACAGAAAGGTCTAGTTAGTTGTTATCGCTGCTTCATGTAAGCGGAATGGGATCATTTTCTGTTGGGTCCCAAGCCACGTCGGCATCCCAGGTAATGAAACGGCCGATAGTGCTGCAACCTCTGCAACTGAGAAACAAATAGACCGACATAAAATACCGTACAAACACTACCACATTCCTTTGAAGTGTTGCACTCGAACACAGTGGCAACGTGACTGGAATAATGAAACACCTATTGCCGCCCGCAAACCCGAGAAAGCAACTCTCGGTCACGGTCTTCTAGAAGATTCCCGCACCAGACGTAACTTTCCCTCTGCTTTGTTGTTCTCGAAAGTGCCAGTTCATTCTCGTCCCGAGCGCGCGACGCTCGAACCTTTTTGCCGAACTTTCGAGATAACGACGCACTCTAGATAAGCAGCTGCCCGCGATCTTGTCGGGTCAGTCTCGCTCGCGCTCTCTGTTTTGCCGCCGAATCGCCGCCTGCTTTTCTGCTGAATCGACGGCCTTTCGTTACTTATTTTTGGTTGCCACAATTTCGCCCATTAAATCGTTATCTTCAGTTCACTCTTCGCCTTCTCGTCGCTTTAATTTGTTACATTTCTGGTGGAGGTGCGGGGTATGAAACCCGTGCAACGTACCCCTACAAGAACTCGCTCAGAAAGCCCCATTTCCCGACGACCTTCTGTTGAAGACTCGGAGCATCGTGCCAGCCGCCGTCTTCAAGGACAAGCTCCTGAACTCGGACCACTCCCGGCGAGGACAAGGCAAGCAATAACGACGATGGCTTTATCGACGACGCAGACCACAGCAGCACCCCCCGTCGTTTATCTGCCCGTTGCCCCTCATTCGCCGACGCTCTTCCACGGCGAGATCTACGAAGACGTCGAAGACTGATTGCAGCAATATGAACGGGTGGCGCTGAACAACCAATGAACTCCCGAACAGCGTCTGCAAACGTTTATTTTCTCGAGGACACGGCGCGAAACTGGTTGAAGAATCATGAAACCTCGATAACATCATGGGACCAGCTGAAAGGAGAGCTCCGAGGGACGTTCGCCAGTCAGCACTGAAGGGAGAGAGCCGAGGACCTCCTTCGGACGAGGACGCGAGGCCCCAACGAAAGCGTCACCAGTTTCGTTCAAGACGTCCTGCGTCTGAGCGCGCGTGCCGACCCACAAGCCGCCGACCACAAGAAGCTGCCCCAAGCAGCACCGCACAGTGACTTTCGATCGGCCGACGGTTGGCCAGTGTCTGGACAGCTTGGCCACTTTAAGTTCTTGGCCACCGGAGACATAAACAAGGCCGGCAAGAGTCCGGCCACAAACTGGCTGGTTTTAGATTGGCCGCCGGAGACATAAACACTGCCGGCAAGCACCTGGCCAGAAGTGTTGATTTTCATCTTGGCCGCCGAAGATATAAACGCGCTTGGCAAGTGTTTGGCCAGCAGTGCTGATTTTCAACTTGGCCGCCAGGGATATAAACACGGCCGGCAAGTGTTTGGCCAGAAGTGCTGATTTTCAGCTTGGCCGCCGGGGACATAAACACGGTCGGCAAGGGTTTGGCCAGAAGTGCTGATTTTCAGCTTGGCCGCCGTGAACATAAACACGGCCGGCAAGTGCTCGGCCAAAAGTGTTGATTTTCAGCCTGGCCGCTGGGGACATAAACACGGCCGGCAAGTGTTTGGCCAGAAGTGCTGATTTTCAACTTGGCCGCCGTGAACATAAATACGGCCGGCAAGTCCTCGGCCAAAAGTGTTGATTTTCAGCTTGGCCGCCGGGGACATAAACACGGCCGGCAAGTGTTCGGCCAGAAGTGCTGATTTTCAACTTGGCCGCCGTGAACATAAATACGGCCGGCAAGTCCTCGGCCAAAAGTGTTGATTTTCAGCTTGGCCGCCGGGGACATAAATATGGCCGGCAAGTGGTCGGCCAGAAGTGCTGATTTTCAGCTTGGTCACCAGATACATAAACGGGATCGCCAAATGACTGGCCAGCAGTGCTGAATTTCAGCTTGGCCGCCGAAGACATAATCATGGCCGGCAAGTGTCTGGCCAGAAGTGTTGATTTTCAGTTTCGCCGCAGGGACACCCATAATCTGAACTTTCATCGCGTTGACGAAACTTTGGCAGGACGACGGGCAGCGAGGGGAGCATCATGAGCGAGTTTTTGGCAGAATTGTAGTACGTGCATCGCACGAACGCTGTTAGTGCAAGCAAATGATCACCGTTTTATTCATTTTTTTTCGTTAGACTTGAAAGGTTATTGTCTTAACTAGCACTGTCGTGTAATGTGTTCATTTGGAATATTACCAAAAGTGCGAAAATATTGTGCCCGTCGTTGTTTTTTGAAAATAAAATGCGAAAACAGCGCCGATGTCATCTTCGCGCTAACAATATCGCTCTGTCGTGCGCAACGTGCGCGAATACCACATCCAGATTATTCGGCCAGTGCTTCAGCATAATTACTCCAACTGCAATTCTAGCAAAAAAGTTCGGTAGTCATGGACGCACATGCCCTCTTTTCTAAAGACTCACCTTCCAGTTACCAGCCTGGTATATGTTCACCGTACCATCATGTGATGTTTTGGTGATTACACCCTCCATTTAGTGAAGGGTGTAAGAAGGGTGTAGAAGAGGGTGCTAACTAAATAATACGAAAAGGTTTTGGAAAGCTTATATACGGCTCTCTTCATAATGTACAGGTTAGATTTCTGCTTGAACAGCAACAATTGTTAGCAGTCTTATTTTTTATAATGTCAGTTGTAATTTATGCAAATAGCTGATAATAAAGTGCCTCTTTTGCATACAATTTTTATGTTTGCAAACAAAATTTTATATATGAGTTCATATTTAATTTTCTTACAAATTACTCCGTACTCAAAAATTGGAAACCAGGGAGAAATGTTCAATACAAGAATTTTTTACAAATATTTATTGATGGAAGTGTACAGTAAGAAAATCAGTTAGTCTCGAGTTTATATCTGACAACATAACAGGAAATAAAATAAAGTAAATATGTTTAACAAATATTCATGACGTGCTGCTAGAACCTGTCACATGACCATTTCAACCTAGGTAAAATATTCATTTGAGAATAAGATTACATGCACAATAACTCACACATATAAAGAGGCAGAACCCATAATAAACCAGTCCGAGACATCCCATACAAAAATGGTCTATGGTCGTCTATGAAAAATTAAATGGCAGGCTATCACCTCCTACAAGCCCTGTATGGTCGGCCTTAGAAATCCATAAATACAGCTACAGCCAGCTTTGAAAAGTCTAGGGCCCTGTGTCTAAAGTCAGGGAACCAATACATTTTCTTTACCCGCCTATAGAAAATTCTATGGTCCTGAGTCTAAAAACTCAGGGCCATGCTTCAATAACAATAACAATAATAATAATAATAATAATAATAATAATAATAATAATAATAATAAATAAGTTTGTGTTTTTAACAGTGTCCAGGGGCATCCAATTGGTCTTCTTGCTGGCGCAGTTCAATAGAAAGCACAAACAGACGCTTGCGCGCGTGCAGGCACACACATACACGCGCGCGCACGCACGTACACACGCATTCACATGCACAAACGCACGCCCGCGCGCAGACGCACACGCATGCACAAGCACAGACGCACACACGCATGCACGCGGACGCATCTACGCGCGCGCGCACACACATGCACGCAAACAAATACGACGAAGGAAACGTTGCTTGAGTTAGTTTCGGTTTTGCACAAAAAACGAAACTACCTAAAGTCTAAATAAAACCTACGATTTACAAAATTTTTGTTAAATTTTTACATTATTATTGTAGTGACATTCTTATTGTTACTAATATAATAATGATTAGCTTCGTTTCGTTCTAAAAAAGCAAGAAAAACTCTTGAAGACTGCGCAAGACCATCGCTATTGCAATCAGTTTCCGTTGGGTTGACGTTGGATGGCCGTTGGAGTTGTAGTGGCTTCAGAAATCTCCTTTCTTTTTACGTTTTAGCCGTTTTAGCGGATATTTTAGATATCTTCCTTACGAAGACCGTGTTCAAGAATAGCAAGCGATGACTGAGAGCTGGGAGACGCTGCGTCTTGCCAACGCCCGTAAGTTCAGGACAGCATGGACGACTCGTGCAAACGCCGGTAAGCAACTTTCTTTTGTTTCTGCGAAGTGGGCTGCTGTTTCAAACTTTGTCGTGTACCGTGTGCTTGCTAAGCTATGTTTGATTCTAACTACGCTTCTGCCCTGTGTTATTTCGTTATTTGAAAAGAGCGTATCTTCTTCGAAACCTCTGGCTCGCTCCGCAGTGTGAGGAAGATTGCCGTGCGGCGGAACTGTGGGCATGTTCTGGGCGCCGTCCTCCGACACTCCTCCGACGACGCTTTTGCGGAGCGTTCAAGTGCCGTCTGACGGCAGTTCAAGCATTCAGTCGCCGTCCCAAAGTGTTAATCACAGGTCGTGCTAGTTCTGACGTCTTGTCCCAACGGCCGCTCGCCACCGATTTGTTTCATAAAGCGGGAGCGAAAAAAACGTTACAAGAGCGAGCAGCATGATTTTTTGCCTAAGCTAATGACTGTGCCGTAGAGACGCGCGGTCTTTTCGCGTTTGCCGAACCGGCACACTTTCCAAGCTTACGGTTGTGTGATGTAAAAAAAACGAAGAGTTTAGAAGTCACGTTTTTTAGTGGTGGCGAAAGCCCTTACAAAAAGCAGAGCAGCTAGAAAAACCAAGAACATAAAGAAAGGTAGAAAAAATGAACTTAAACGCCTATTGTCCAACCTGAATATTCTATGGAGTTGAAAGACTACCACCGTATCAACTCGCCCGGTTATTCTTTCTGTCAAAGAATAATAGCCAAAGTAAGAAATAAATAAATGCCAACTGTTAATTGGTTACAAATTCGTAATTTATGCTGTGCAGCCCTACCCTACTGTACTCTTTTTATGATATGAGGGAATGTGTAAATGTATAGGGCAGTTCATAGCAACCATTTATGTCGGACCCATTTTAACTAATCGTTTCTCTAAGAGCTCGAAGTTATATAAAAACATGTTCTTCATAAATTAAGCCGCACCACTGAATGTACAGTAGCATGTGACTTGTATGTATGTTCTCAGCAAAAGAAACTTGTATGTATGTTCTCAGCAAAAGAAACTTGTATGTATGTTCTCAGCAAAGAAAAGGATGCATTCAAAATGCGCCAATCATTTTGTTTCCTCTCTCTTAGAGCTTCTTTCAGGTACACACAAAATGTGGGTGTCTACGTCTAAAAGAGTGGAATAGACTTTTCCTGTAGGGCTGGAAGGCCTGACTCAGTTTGGCTAGCGGCTTGAAACCTATGGGAACCTGGGGAACTGCATCACAATAGTGAGAATGACACCCGCCTTGCACTTCCTCAACAATGGCACCATGAGGAAGGGGGAGCTGCCCTAAAGTGAATGCGATGGCAGGTGGGTCGTTTCAGTGAACCCCTATGCAGATGATACCAAGCAGAAAATTACTAAAAAATGTATTATTAAAAACATGGAGTGTGAAGGGCACGGACAAGAAGGAGGAGATCAACACAGCGCTGTGTTGTGTTGGTATCCTCTGTTCCCATATTCTTCGTGATTTCTTTTAATGATTGGCTACCAACTGGTTCAATCATCAGCACTATAGTGCTGATGATTGAATCATTTGGTAGCCAATAGCAGCATTAACACTGTGCTTACAATGGAATCCCACAGTCATGCATTAATTAACAAAAATAGAAACGAGGATGCAAGCTAGCTATACAGGCTAAACACGAATAATTTATTCAAGACGGGTTCTCAGGAAGATGACACAAACGCAGAGAAGTTTCGAATACAGCTGAGTTTTAATGGGCAAAAAATGAATAGGCGACCCAAAAGAGGAAACGTAGGGGAGGACATGAAGTCACTCTTTACAATTTCTCTTCTGCTTACCACCACTTTACGAAGGGAATTCCTTCCTGGACCTTACAGCGTTATACTGTTCACAACTCCTAACATACCCAAAAACAGTAAACGCCAAAAAGCAACCTACTAGCATCTGGGTAAATCTGATTAAACGAATAACAGGGAATGCCCTTGAGCTTTCAACCTAGGAAATAAAAATATCATGCACAACATCAAGATTTCAAAACACAGACGGACATCACACCTGTTTCTAATGAAAAATATAGGCCATGAAACTTCTTCCACTCGATGGCAAAACACAGGGAAGGCATTCAACAGATTTCTAGGTTTCATCATTGTTATTGATTCTTTACAGTATACACTTGCGGTCACTCTCGTTGGTCAAAATTATTTCAGTAGTGTTCTATAAGGCCGCACAATTATTACATTAGATCACGTGTTTTGACACAGCTGAATGCAGATCTTATTTTTCCGCAACATTTATACTAAGTTCAATCGGTCCTTAATGCAGGGTTTTGTCGCATGAAGTGTTCTATGAGTCGAGCGACACTTTCTAGCGGTCCTTGGGACATGTCATGCTGTAGGCTTATGTATTATTGGCTTTTCTTTGTTACTTTGTGGTATATGGCAAGCTGTATTAAATTTATTGCAGGTCCCAGCTGCACCAAGCGGTGCAGCTGGACCTGCAAAATTATTTCAGTAGTGTTCTATAAGGCCACACAATTATTACATTAGATTACGTGTTTTGACACAGCTGAAAACAAATCCTTATTTTTCTGCAACATTTATACTAAATTCAATCGGTCCTTAATGCCGGGTTTTGTTGCATGAAGTGTTCTATGAATCAAGCGAGACTTTCTAGCGGTCCTTGGGGCATGTCATGCTGTAGGCTTATGTATTACTGGCTTTGTTGCTTTGTGGTATATGGCAAGCTGTATTAAATTTATTGCAGGTCCCAATTGCACCAAGCGGGTAGACTCACCGTCAAAGACCGCAAGCCGCTCTCTTCAAGCCGCACAGAGTGTTCTATAAGGTGAGCAAACATTTCTGGCGGTCCTTGGTACATGCCGTGCTGGGGTTTATGTAATACTGGCCTTGTCTTTGTTACTTTCTGGTATATACTGGCCTTTTCTTTGTTACTTTCTGGTATATGGCAAGCTGCATTAACTTTCTTGCAGGTCCCAGCTGCACCAAGCGGATAGACCCACCGTCAAGGACCGCAAGCCTCTCTCTTAAAGCCGCACAGAGTGTTCTATGAGGTAAGCAATCATTTTTCGTTGGTCCTTGGTACATGCAGTGCTGGGGGTTTATGTAAAACTGGCCTTGTCCGTTTGATCCAGTTTTACTTCAGAAAAAAGTGGACCTCTATAGTGGGACGGTGCACGGCTACATGCACATGCTCCCGGTATTTATATATATTTATATATACATAAATACAAAGCTTTCTATTTTGATTCAAACAAAGTTAAAAAAAAACGGCGTGAGTGTTACTTGGATGTTGGCTTCACTGTGTGTTTGTGGGGCTAGGAGGACATTACATAAGGGGAAAACCCTTAGCAGTATGTTAATCAAAACTAATTAACCAAAATTTTTAATAATGGTTTTATGGGATATGTTTCAGTTCTAGTTTCAAAGGCAGTGAATATTAAAGAATAACACAATTGACACAATTTGCGATTGGCAACAAGTTTCGAGATATTCAGTGCTAAAAATCTGCCTTTTCGTCGCCCAATTGCAAAATCTTGCGCTCAGAAGGCCTCAGGATGTCGTGCTGACGTGGTTGCTTCGGACGCACCTTCACTATCCTGGAAGTATGACGCCGATGCTTCCACCAAGGACACACTGTCGAGATAGTGACGACGTACCCGGTATGACTAGGTCACTCTATTACCCACCATTAACGGCACGAATTCTTGAGCTCAAGCTGAGCGCGGTTTTTGCATCCGACATTTAAAACGCAAATGTTGGACAATGAATACCTCGAAGCCGCTTGGCTTTTTGTGAATGGTTTAAATAGAGATAGCCTTTAATATTGACTGGCTTTTAACACTGCAGTTGCAACATGGTCCATACAGCCATTAATTACAAAGCTAACAGATTTTGGTCAATTCGTCAACATACTGTGACAATTATTCCCTTTAATAATGTTTGCCGAGTCCCACGAACACGCAGTGAAGAAGGCATCAACGTAACTCTCACGGCCTTTTTTAAAAATTCTGTTAGCTTCCAAATAGAGTGCTGTGTATACATGTAAAACGACTTGTAGGATGTAATCATGCGCATAATTATTACAAAGCTTTGCTTTTCACCCACTTAAGTATTGCATTTTTATCGCAACCTTCCAAACAGAAGCAAACCATCCAGTTTGGTACTGAAAATGTATTCTATTCGGCAATAAATCAACAGACTACTACTTGGTTCGCCTTTGGCTTCATACTTAAAATAATAGGCATGTGCGAATCATAGATTTTGGGCTTAAAGTGGATAATGATTTGAGCTTATTAACTTTTCAGTTGAATATCACATAGTTTCTGCACTCTCTCTATGCCCGCGAATTCTGGGTCCGTTCACATCAAGTCATCCAGCAGCCGCAGCTTACCTTTAGGGCCACCGAGATTTCTCTTCTCTTGACGCAGAGAGCTCATTTTATATTTTGTCAGAACACTTTTGTCTGTCACGAATTCGAGGGGTGCAGCAAGGTGCAAACTCAACAATGTCTCATAGATAGCTGTAAAAATATATTATCACGAGCACCTTTTTATGTGCAATCCCCCCCCCCTTCCACCGTTGAAAACCACAACCGTCAACCTCGCCACGTTCGACGCGCTGCGTGCCGGATTTTCGCTGCTCCGGTTGGTGTTCGGACGGGGGAGCTCATGTGGTCAGCGACTGGACATGAAATGTAGATAGTGAAAGTTAATTTCGACAGCTACATGCGAGACATTATGTTTGCTGTCTTCTGTAACCTTCATCTTTGGGTTTTTCAGTGTAGAGGAGAAGGCAAAAAAATTATCATTGGCCAAGGGACAAATATTAGCATGTACCGTTATGGTCAGTCGGCAGCCCTATACGGTTCATAATGCAAGGTGGCGAGGTGTGAAGGGTGCGTCCGTGGCAGACATAGATTGTAGCACCTGAGCTTCCCACCTTTTGTCGGTGTTTGCCCCTTTTTTTCTTTTTAAAACTTGCCTTCCTTTGGCTATGTTCGCTGATACCGTTAAGAACCCATTATCGCACCCAATGAACGCTGGCGACCGATGACACCGCCTGACAAAGCGTGTCTGCCTAAACGTCCCTGCTTTTTGCCTTCTGACTCTTTTGGGCATATTGTTTCTCATCTGTGCATCCTCTTACCCAAACAATAACCTCAAATGTGCACAGGAAGGCTGCTGTCTGCAGAATGAAAACCGGCCGCTGTAAAAGCGAAATGTGAGAGCAAAGCAAAAAATCACTCTCATTGCGAAAACGAACCAGTGATGCGTCGGATTTTTGGCGTTGCTTCTATTTTTTTACCTCCAAACCTGTCAGCTCATTTACAACAATAAATGTAACAAGATACATAAGTCTAGCAGCGTATCATAATACATCACAAAAGTATTTCACTACAGAAACACAAATAGATTTCGCAAATGCATCTTGGTACAGAAATAGAGATACTCAAAAGTGTCGCTAAGATTATATGGCAATACTTTCATGTCGTGATGTTGCCCCGATTGTAATTCCTCATTCGTTTTACATTGCTGCAGACGCCGGTTATTTGTTTAAACATAAGCACTGTATGTCTGTGTGGAGGCTGATGCTCATGGCCTTAATTGCAGCGAATAATAGCAGTTGACGAGAGCAAACATGTTTTGACCTTCTACATTAAAGTATGTTGTGCTTTATCCTTTTACCTAACGCAGGGCGAGAACATCCCACCGACACCATGTGTCCTCTACACCAAGCAGGAGCTGGACGATGCAGACTTTCTTCACCTTGTTGTGGATCGTGAGCGCTTGTTCTCAGTTTTTACTGCAGAAGAGGGGCTGTGCATGTTGTTGGCAGCATATTGGCTGTTCAGCATCCAGTGCGAATGCAAGGCTTCCAACACGCTGGTTGCTCTGGAGAGGCTTTTCCTTGGCTTGTGGGACACAACTCCAAGGACAGTCGTAATCAAATTTTTGAACAAAGTTTGCAGACAGGTATGTGGTCGAAGAGATGTTTTGTGAGCCGTTTTAAAAGTTTATAATGCACTTTTCTCGCCAGCATTATCAGGTTCATTTTTATTTTGCTTCCAGGATGAATGATAGAAGGTTTTATGGAGGCATGTTTTCTTTTTCTTTCTTTAAATGTTGGGCACCTTCTGTGATAACTTATGCTGACCTCCTGAAGGCGAGGTGCTTAGAATTTAGCTCTACGAGTTCCTCATCCATAGTAGTCTTCCAGAACTTTATAATTTTTATTGTACGTGAGCAAGAGGATAGCGTCTTCTACTGAAACATTTGCTTTTTTGCCGTAGAGTGCAAGTTCATTATGTGATATTTTTCGTTACATGTTTGCAGATAGCATTCTTTATGTCATGGAATGGCATACATTGTATTTTTCATTTGTCCCTTAGGGTTCAATAAATGTTCAATTTAACACATTCTAATTGATGTCGTAA
This sequence comes from Ixodes ricinus, assembly GCA_037355805.1. Taxonomy (NCBI): domain Eukaryota; kingdom Metazoa; phylum Arthropoda; class Arachnida; order Ixodida; family Ixodidae; genus Ixodes; species Ixodes ricinus. Next base: position 30,962 of record JAZHYW010017755.1, on the reverse strand, counting down.
TGAGCTTCACTTACTAAAATACTGCTGTGGTTCAGTCAAGGGCTAGACCACCCCCTCTACCCTGTTTCCAATCAGTAATCAGATGCGCATAAGGAGACTAGTGATAAGGGAAGCGTGTTGCCTGCAATGCTCTGAAACAAACAAAACATGTCACTTGATCTCCAAACAGGAAAGCTCCCTTGCCTCGTTTGTGGCAGCCCATGATGCTTACAATGATTCAGCCGTGCAGTACGATGCTTGGGGCCACTGCTTGCTCACTTAGAGTTCGAGAAAGGGGGCGCCGTAGCACTTCCCAATTGCCCCCGGAGTTATGATCTGGCTTGCCAGGAGCTCTTTTGTATTACTTCATGAGTTGTGTTCAGTGTGACTCATTATTTCTTTATCACGTGGCTCGTATGTGGTGATGTGGCAATCCCTCTAAGTGAAAAAAGTGTAAATGTGTTCAGTAAACATGATAAGCTGTAAATCATATAAAAATAATATAAGAGTATGCAATACCGTATATGATTTTTGTACAATTTACAAGTTCTGATATGTGTATTGGACACATTCCTATAATATTTTCACTGGGACCTATACTTCATTTCACCCTTCGTCCGAGTGCGGCGGACGCTACCAGCCATCCCAGCGAATCCAGCGTCGAGAGAGTGTCATGTGACCTTGAACTCCACTTAACCAAAACGTCGCGTGATACTCTCCCGGCGCCGGATTGGCTGGGGTGGCCCAGCATCCACTGGGCCACCCCAGCGGGCGCCCATTCCATGCCCAGCACCCTTTGCCAAGGGTGTTAGCAAGCACCCATTATGAAGGGTGCTTGCCTGAACACCATGAGGGTGTTAGCCCTGGGACAAACTGATTTACACCCTTAAGTGTGTAAAAACTTTTACTGTGTACTCAAGGCTTCTCTTTCCCATTAGTGCCAGCAAGCTTGTGTAAAGTGAAAAATATTGTAACTGAACATCGTTGCACTGACCCTTAACCTAAAGTAACTTCTTTTTTTTTACTCCTGCATTACCGTGGGATCTTAATGGTGGGACCACGGAGGACTGGAGTGGTGGTCGCCGCAACCAGCGTCGTAAGACGTAGAACTCAAAAAGTCCAATAAATATTGAGCAACCTTGCAGCAGCTTCGCTTGTCATTAATATGTAAAAGTTTCTGGGGTTGAGTTCTCAAACTTGAGCTCCCGAAATTCTTGACAGTATTCTGAGGAACACCAACATTTTGTGGCCGTCTGTGATAAATTATATATGAAGTGTATAACTACAGCCACTTTCGGCCAGTGACTGGCCGAAAGTCAATGGCCAGTGACTGGCCAAATGGGAATGGCCAGGGGCTGGTCAAAGTGAATGGCCACTGGCTGGCCGAAAGTGACTGGCCAGTGGCTGGCCGAAATCGAGTGGCCAGTGGCTGGTCAAAAGTGACTGGCCAGAAGTGGATGGCCAGTGACTGGCCAAAAGGGAATGGCACTGGCCAAAGGTGAATGGCCAGTGGCTGGCCAAAGGTGAATGGCCAGTCACTGGCCAAACGTGAATGGCCAGTCATTGGCCTAAAGTGAATGGCCAGCGACTGGCATAAAGTGAATGGCAAGTCACCAGACGAGGACCAAAACACTGCTATTGCCGAGCACTTTGACCAGGCTTTGGCCATCGAAAATCTGGTTGGCCATAGTGCACTTGCCAGCGATGGCCCATTCACAATGTGCTGCTTGGGGTGTCCTCATGCGCGGGTGAGGACGGCATCTTTGGGGGCCTCGTCCGGCAACCCGCCGGCCACCGTCGAAGCGTTTGCCACGGAGGCAACGAACATGGAGCGTGCCGTCCAAGCACGCGCCTCCTACTACCAACGACATTCCGGCGTCGGTTCCTCCACGCTGCTTAACGACGACATCGGCGCCCGTAGGCCGGGACATCCGTGAGATTATCCGCGACGTCGTCCGGGAGGAGCTCCAGAAGTTGCTACCTGCGGCCAGTCCTCGGCATCTCTCTCATCGCTGAGGCTGTCCGCGAAGAAATTCACCGGACACACCGGCCAGAGGATCCCGGCACCAAGGTGGCGCAAGAGGAGCCGACGCTGAGCTACGCCGCTGTAGCCCGCCGACCACTGCCTGTTGCCCGTCAATACCAGGCGTTATCTCGATGGGACAATCCAACGCCGCAAAACCCTCGACGCCAAGAACAAGTCCAGCACGTCCGCCGGAGAGACCCGACCTCGCCGAGAAAAACCGACGTGTGGCGAACGGCCGACCGACGCCCGCTTTGTTTCCACTGCGAGAAAGCTGGACCACGTGTACCGGCGACGCCCGTACCTGCAGCTGGGGCTGCACGGCTTCCACCCCGACGACCCGCGACCACGCTACGGCGAGCGACCTCGGGACATCGACGAATACCTCCGCCGGTCGCCATCCCGGGACCGTCTCCCCGTCGCGGTTTCTGATCACCGTCACCCCACCGCCCAAAATCGCCTTCGCATGCAGATCACGCTGTGAGACCTCTCGCCCCTCGCTCCTCGTCGGGGAAATCCAAGCGCGGCAACCCCTGGAGGTGGAGTTGCCAAAGGCGACCGTCGGAAACATCATCCACAAGCGTCGGAGGGTTCCCACACTAGCGACGAGACGCATCAGAGCGAAGCTTCTGCGATGGTGTCCAATAATCTCGACATAATCATCGACGGCCACGAAGCGAGGCACTCATCGACACCGGAGCAGACTATTCGGTTTTAAGTGGAAGCTCTCTCCGCCGCCTTCGGAAAGTGATGACGCCGTGGGATGGCCCGAAAATACGAACCGCCGGCGGACATCTCATCACACCAGTGGGAAGGTGTACTGCGCGCATGGACATCCACGGGGGAGACCTGCCCCGTGAAATTCGTCCTCCTCAAAGACTGTTCAAAAGACGTCATCCTTGGCATGGACGTCCTCTGTGAGTACGGTGCGGTGATCGACCTTGGAGCAAACAGGTTGACGCTGCGAAAGCCCGTGCTACATCCGGAGGGATCCAAAACGTCGCCAGCCGCCGTCCGAGTCATTGCGGATCATGCGAACCTGCCGCCACGGTCGAGTGTTCTTGTGCCCGTCGTGACCGATGCAGTCGCCAGCGGGAAAGTCCTTCTGGAACGCAACTTCCAACTGCTTCTCGGAAGAGGAACAGGCGTCGCTAGGGGCGTAACAGAGCTGCAGGATGGACGTTCTGTGGTCCTCGTGACGAACTTTAGACCGGAGGCGCAGCACCTCACGAAAAGTGCCGCTGTAGCACACGGCGAGGAACTCCGGGCCGATGCCGAAATCACCGTGACCTCCGACGAGCCCTCGCCATGTCAGCCGTACAGTACACCGCCGCCACAACTCGACGTTAACCCCAAGCTCAGAGCCAGGGAATGACGACAGCTCAGAGACCTCCTCGACGAATTCAGCGACTGCTTTGCGACGACGTCGAGGGTGTGCCAGACAACAGTTGCTAAACACCGCATCTATTACCAACGAGAACGCGCTCCCCGTGCATCGGCCGCCGTACCGGGTCTCCCCAAAGGAACGAGAGGCTATTCAGGAACAGGTACAAGAGATGCTCCACGACGACATCATTCAGCCATCGAGCAGCCTGTGGGCCTCTCCAGTCGTTCTGGTGAAGAAGGACGGAACGTTTCGATTCTGTTTTGACTACCGGCGGCTCAACGCGGTCACGAAGAAAGACGTGTATCCGCTCCCCGTGTTGACGACACTCTGGACCGGCTGCGCCACTCCCGATACTTGTCGTCGGTGGACCTTAAGAGTGGCTACTGGCAGATCGAAGTCGATGAACGGGACCATGAAAAAGACTGCCTTCGTCACGCCGGACGGACTGTACAAATTTAAAGTGATGCCCTTCGGACAGTGCACGGCGCCGGCAATGTTCCAACGTGTCATGGACACCATCTTGTCAGGCCTCAAATGGCAGAGCTGTCTCGTTTACCTCGACGACGTCGTGGTATTCTCGGCCAACTTCGACGAGCACTCTCGACGCCTTCGGGCCGTTCTTGAGGCAATCAGGACCGCAGGACTCACCCTCGCCGACGAAGTGCCGGTTTGTCTATGGCGAACTGAAGTTCCTGGGCCACGTTGTGAGCAACGAAGGTGAAAGTTTTGACCCTGAGGAAACTCGCGCCGTAGCGGCCTTTCCACCGCTCACCAAAAAAAGGCCGTCCGAAGATTCCTTGGACTTTGCGCATACTACCGGCGATTCGTTCAGGATTTCCCAAGAATTCTGCGCCGCTCACGCACCTTACGAAAGACGCCGTGAACTTCGAATGGGGTGGAGAAAAACAACAGGCGTTCTGACGAACTAAAGCGACGGCTCCACTAACCACCGATTCTCAGCCACTTCGACAAATCAGCCGAAGCGGAAGTTCACACGGACGCCAGTAATACAGGACTCGGAGCTGTACTGGTCCAGCGACAAGACGGTGCGGAGCGCGTGATCGCATACGCAAGCCGGACGCTGCCGAACGCGAAACGCAATTACTCGACAACCGAGATTAAATGTCTGGCCGTCGTCTGGGCCATCACGAAATTCCGCCCGTACTTGTACGGGAGTCCATTTCGGGTGGTCACCGACCACCACGCGCTGTGTTGGTTAGCGAGCTTGAAGGACCCATCAGGACGCCTCGCTCGGCGGAGCCTACGACTGCAAGAGTACGACGTGACCGTGGTCTACAAGTTAGGCCAAAAACACAGCGACGCCGACTGCCTGTCCAGAACCCCTGTCAAGTCAGCTACCGGATGTGCCAAAGACGACGGCGACGACGACGACCACTTTCTTGGCGCGGTGAGCATTCACGGTGTGGCAGCGCTCCATCGGGACGATCCTGAGTTGCGTGCACTGATGGACCACTTGGACGGACGAGGGGTACGATTCCCCGAGCCTTCTCACGTGACCTGCCAAGATTCGCCGTCCGTAGAGGTATCCTCTCTAAAGAGAACTTCGGGGACAACAACTCGACGTGGCTCCTGGTGATTCCTGCTAGTCTTCGAGAAGAGATCTTCCAAGCATGCCACGACGACCCAACATCTGGTAACCTTGGCTACAGTAGGACTCTCGTACTGGATCCGAGAAAAATACTACTGGCCCAAGCTCCCGAAGACTATCCACATCTACGTCCGTTCGTGCCACGAATGCCAACGACGCAAGAAACCACCGGACGAAGCCGGCAGGTCTCCTGCAACCGATCGCGCCCCTGACTGCACCATTCCAGCAGATTGGAATGGATCTTCTCGACCTTTCCCACCGTCGACGCAGGAAAACCGTTGGATAATTGTGGCAACTGATTGTCTCACCAGGTACGCCGAGACAAAAGCACCCCCGCCGGAGACCGCCGTGGAAGTAGCCAAGTTCTTCGTGGAGTCTATCGTCCTCCGACACGGCGCTCCCCAAGTCCTGATTACGGACCGAGGATCCTCGTTCATGGCGCAAATGACTCAAGAGATACTCCGCCTGAGCCACATCGACCACCGCCGGACCACGGCATACCACCCGCAGACCAACGGACTGACGGAGCGACTAAACAAGACCATTGCCGACATAAGTTTGATGTACGTGGACGTGGAACACAAGACGTGGAGTGAAGTGTTGCCCTACGTCACGTTTGCGTACAACACGGCGATTCAAGAAACTACCGGCATTACAACCTTTTCAGCTGGTGCACGGCAGAAAGGTGACGACGATGCTCGACGCCATGCTGCCCCACGACCCGACGGACGACGGCACCGACGACGCCCAGCTGGTCACCCAACGAGCAGAAGAAGTACGCCAGCTAGCCCGTCTTCGAATAAAGGACCAGCAACGTGTGGACGCTGGCCGGTACAACCTTCGTCGCCGCGACGTGGAGTTCCAGCCAGTGTTGCCAGACGGAGAAAAAAAAGTCAGCAGATTGATCCCCAAAAGTCAGTAGATTTGCACAAAAATCAGTAGATTCTACGAAATCTGTGTTTTGCCATGTTTTGCTATTTCTATTAAACCACACGTCGAAGAAATAGTATAGAGTAACAAATACCATGGTAATATACACAAATAAAAATGAAAAAAACACGACCCAACTGAAGTTTACCTGTTTTATGGAGGACAAAGTTAAATAGCACCGTAAATGTGTTTTTTTTTTTTCAATCAGCATTGATTAGTGTTTGAGTATTATTCTTTGAAATCGAGACTGAGCCACTTTTGGGATCAACAGATGAGTGCGACATCCAGCTGTCGCTAATATTCAAACGAAGCCGAAACAAGACGTTCCGGCAAGTGCGCGCGTACATGCCCAATGGAAGGAATGGAAGTCCTCTGCAAGCTGCCATCTTTCCTTACTGGGCTGTGGAAGGTTTTTGACGCTAAGCTGTTGGCGCGGAGCACTGTTGAGGCTACGCGTCGTCTGCTACGGGCTTATTTCTTTTTCGCCTGACCTAAAGTTTGCGTTCAAACGTGAAGAAACTTAATTCGTTAGCCTTTTAAGCTACCGAGGAATAACATTATATCATTTTCTTGCCAGAGCCTGCCAAATAAAAGTAAAGCGCTGAAATTTGGATGACGATCCCATGCATTCCGCCGGGCGAATGAATCAAAATGGCGGCCCTCTCCGCTCAGCTCGGAGCAGCCGAGAGTTCAGGCGCATGCGCTCACGCCTCTCGCTCTGTGCCGCGGGGTGATTGGCTCACTCGGGAGAGGGACGTTACGGCGGCGAGATCATAGACTGCCCAAGCTCTCCCCGTATATGGCTCTGGCCCGGATGTCACCGTCGACGGGCTTCTGGGCCATCTAGCCAGTGCTTCGTTTTTAATTTTTGGAGAATATGAGTTTCCTTTGATTGGCGACCCTAGGAACTGAAGGGGCCAAATAGTAAATTTTAATATGTTTACAAAAAAAAAAAAAGTCAGTAGATTTTCTTAGTTTTCAGTGAATCAGTAGACCCGGGACGAAATCAGTAGATCTACTGATAAATCAGTAGACCTGGCAACACTGGTTCCAGCCCGGAGACAGGGTATCGGTGTGGACGCCCATTCGCCACCGCGGCCTCAGCGAGAAAGTGTTAAAACGCTATTTCGGACCCTACAAGGTCATCCGCCGCCTTGGGGACTTGAACTCCGAGGTACTCCCCGACGGAACTCGACAATCAGGACGACACCAGCCACGACCCGAAGTTGTCCACGTAGTTCGACTCAAGCCGTTCTACGCGCGTTAGGATTGTGACACTGCATGTTTATTTCGTTTCACCGTAAATGTTTTAGCCATTTCCGTTTTCCTTTCGCTTTGCATCGGGGCGATGCACTTTTAAAAGGGGGATAATGCCCGCCAGCAGAGCCGAGAAAGCAACACTCGGTCACGGTCTTCTAGAAGATTCCCGCACCAAACGTAACTTTCCCTCTGCTTTGTTGTTCTCGAAAGTGCCAGTTCATTCTCGCCCCGAGCGCGCGACGCTCGAACTTTCTTTGCCGAACTTTCGAGATAACGACGCACTCTAGATAAGCAGCTGCCCGCGACCTTGTCGAGTCAGTCTCGCTCGCGCTCTCTGTTTCGCCTCCGAGTCGCCGCCTGCTTTTCTGCTGAATCGACGGCCTTTTGTTACTTATTTTTGGTTGGCACAAGTTCGCCCATTAAGTTGTTATCTTCAGTTCACTCTTCGCTATCTCGTCGCCTTAATTCGTGAAAATAATAAACTGCAGTCTCAAAACATTTTCTAAGTGAGTGGGAGAGCGCCCGGCGTCGCAAACGCTTTTATGAGGTAGTCCTGTGCCGGCTATGAATTGGTTATACGCATCTCACCCATAAGCATCTCTTACGTGGCGAGGATTCCACAAATTGTGAGCGCTGCAACATTCATCTCACAATATCACACATCCTACTTGAGTGCCGCAAGTATGACCAAGATCGTTTTAAAAAACTTTCTCAAACATCTAAAGAACATACTCCACTGCATTTAATCAATTTACTTGGCGATCAGCCGCTGGTTTCGCACGGTTGACTGTTAATTTTCTTTATGACATCGGTCTTATACAACCGAATATGATTTTAATTATTATTAGGAGCTTATCTTTATCCTCTATACACCTATACAATCTAGTATACATAGTTTCATCACATCAACTACTATAGCTTCTCTCTTCCAAACGTTCACCTTGTGGGGATCTGTCCCACTGCTCGCCCGCAAGAAAGACACGCAAGGCAGGACACAGCAAAAACACACCTTTACTAGGTTCAGGCCAGGCTTCGAGTCCCTGCCGCCGAGGCCCTCGTGAGCCACGCACGCGATCGTTCGAGCTCGCGCCCCGTGCCCGTGGCACGCTCCTGTCGGTCACCGCAGCGCTACTACACACCCCGCTTGTCGCTTGCCACACACCCTCCCCCCCCCCCACCCCGCCTCCGCGTTAGGAACTGTTCTCAAAGTTGCTCGTCGTCATCAATGTTTATGGCGACCTCCGCAGCATCTGCTGGTGACGGGTCGGCGTGGCATGGGGGGCGGAGGAGAGCAGGACGGAGCCTCCTGATAACTGCGATGGCGCGTGCAAGATCGTCCTCCCGCATCCTTTCGAGGTGTAAGATGGCTGCCCTTGCGGCGGCTGCTGACTCCCGTGAGCGATGAAGTGCCCCAGCTCTGTGGGTACGGCGGTGGATTTCTGGCACCTCGCAGAGCGGGCACAGGAGTCGGCGCTCGTCCTCCGTGTAACTTTGTGGTGGGTTTGCCGGGCGGTGGGTGTTCATCGTGAAGCCTCTGAAAGGTTCGGGCACTTGGGCGTCCATGTCAACTGTCAAGGGGCGCGGCTGGTCGTGCCAAGCGAGGCTGGACGACCAGGCCACTGGGTGTCCGTGGTTGTCGAGGGTGCCCCAGGTGGCGGTAGAGCGCCGGTACGATCGTCTGGATCCCCGGCGGTGGTGGTTGTTCGGGTTGTCTGTTCCCCTCGGCTGGTAGTAGCGTCTGGGTCGCCAGTGCCGGGGTGGTGATGGGGACCGTCTGGCAGCCTGATTGACTCGCGGCATGCTTGGAAATCAGTAATAAAAAAACAGGATGTCAGTAATGTCCATTACAAAAAAAGCAAACGTCTTCTACGTAAACGCAGCAACAGGTGAGCTAAGCTCGCGAGAACCGTCAAATGTATACCGCTCAAAATCGCGCGCAATCAATCAAAATAGGCGGTAAAATGCTGGTTCTCGGCTAAACCCATTGTAATCTTCTTTCTATAATCTTCGTCTTCGTCACCGACGTTGAAGTCTTCGAGGGTGTAGGCGGTAAACTAAGTACCAGCCAGATCAGCAACACTTCCCACCTGCGAGAGAAGTTCATCAGCCGAATCATAATACTGCTTGAGGTCGGTGACATGAACAGGTCCCGTGAGTCGACCAGACTCACAGTCGACGAGCGTGTACGTGAGGCGTGAAGCTTTCTCACGTACTCTATATGGACCGTCCCACCTATCAGCCAGGGATGCCGTGAAACCTCTGGCGGCGTTACTAAGTGGGTGTGTCCGGCGCAGCACCAAGTCTCCAACGTGGAATTGCACGTCCCGGTGACCTCGGTTGTACTGCTCAGCCTGTTGCAGTCGGGCGACGTCCAAGCTCTCCCGGGCATCACGAACGATGTCCCTGAGTCTCCGTCGTAGAGTCCCTGCAAACTGGCCATAGGAGCGAGACAGCACCCGGATCGTCGGCAGAATAACTATTTTCGAGCGGGAAAGTCAGCTCTTTGCCAAAATTAAGGCGCGCGGGTGTGAAACCGGTAGATCGGTTAACCGTGGTTCGGGTTGCGAACGCGAGTTCTGGAAGCTTCGCATCCCAATCACGGTGGCGCTCGGTGTGAGCGATCAACATCGACTTCAAATTTCGGTTTACCCGTTCGGTAATATTTGCCTGCGGGTGGTAGGGGGATGTCCGTTTGTGTTGTATTCCCAGGGCAGCACAGGTGTCTGTGAACACTTTGCTAGTAAAATACGTAGCATTGTCGCTGATTAATCTGGTTGGGAACCCGAATCTCGTAAATGTCTCCATCATGCAAGACCAGATATTTTGAGACGTCAGCGAACGCAACGGAAATAACTCAACCCACTTGCTAAAGTGGTCCGTGACGACCAACAAGTACTGGTTGCCACGAGGGCTGCGTGGGAAAGGGCCCATGACATCGACGGCAACGCATTCCCATGGGGATCGACTCACAACGGGCTGCATCAGACCAGGGGGTTGACCTCCACGCGGCTTGGCTTTCTGACAAACCGGGCATGACCGAGCATACCTCAACACGTCCTGACGAATGCCTGGCCAAGTAGCAGTGCGGCTTAACTTCTCAAAAGTCTTACAGCCACTACTGTGACCGGCCAGAGCGGAGTCGTGGTAATATTTAATAAAAGACGTGCGAAGTCGGCGAGGTATCACGGCTCGGAATGGAGTATCTGTGGGGTCACCCTCCTCGTCGTCTATCTGAGGTATATACCGTAGTAGGAGACCATCTTCGGCTAGCAAGTACGAGTCGAAACCCATGTCAGCGTCTCTGTTGCCACGCCGGTCACGTGAAGACAACCACTCAGAGACCCTGCGACAAAGCCCATCGTTCTGCTGTGCTGCACGAAGCTCATTTCGGCTAATCAAAGTACCCCAGCGCGAGCCAGCATCTATCGCAGCCACAACATTGGCATCCTCGTGCACGTGCTCTTCGCCGAGTGGAGCGCGCGACAAAGCGTCTGCGACTTTGTTTTGTGAACCTGGCTTGTGCACAATGGTGTAGTCATATTTTTGAAGCGTAAGTGCCCAGCGTGCTAATCGTCCTGCCGGATTTTCCAGCCGCTGAAGCCAGGACAAGGCGGCATTATCCGACTGGATCACAAAGCGCGCGCCATCAAGATACATGTTGAATTTCTGCAGGGCGAATATGATGGCTAGGCACTCAAGCTCGCAAACGTTGTAATTCCGTTGAGCTGCTGTCAACGTATGGCTAGCAAACGCTACGGGTCGTAAGACACCATCAAAGTCTTGAAGCAGCACAGCACCCAAACCGTAGCCGCTCGCATCGGTTTGCAGTACAAACGGGCGGTTGAGGTCTGGGAGCTTCAAAGATGCTGTTTCAGCAATAGCTCTGGACAGTTGGAGGAAAGCATTTTGCTGTGCCTCCGTCCAACGCCACTTGACGCCTTTGCGCAGCAGTTCGTTCAGAGGCCGCGTTATCTCTGCCCTTCGTTCAGAGGCCGCGTTATCTCTGCGTTATCCCTGCTGCCGAGGCCCCATGAGCCACCCACGCGATCGTTCGAGCTCGCGCCCCGTGCCCGTGGCACGCTCCTGTCGGTCACCGCAGCGCTACTACACACTCTGCTTGTCGCTTGCCACAACCTATAGAATAGTTTCAACTCTCGGCGCATTTTGGCCTTAGAAGCCCTTGCCCCATAGAACCATCAATCAATCAATCAATCAATCAATCAATCAATCAATCAATCAATCAATCAATCAATCAATCAATCAATCAATCAATCAATCAATCAATCAATCAATCAATCAATCAATCAATCAATCAATCAATCAATCAATCAATCAATCAATCAATCAATCAATCAATCAATCAATCAACCAATCAATCGATCAATCGATCAATCAATCAATCAATAAAATAATTAATAAAATAATTAATAAAATAAAATTAATAAATAAATTAATTAATCAATGAATCCATTTCTCTTAACTTTTGACTTTTCTGTGCGTGTGTAAATCTTTCAACCTGGCACACGTTGACAGCGATTGACTGAACTCGAATTGTCATTTCAGTCTGGGATCAAAATCTCTACGTTGAATGCAAATCGTTTTGTTGCCCCAGCCCAATGGTGGACATTGATCGCCGCTTATCGTTTGCTTTGGCATCTTTTCTTCCGCCCATTTTGTTTACGTACCAAAGCACTTCGGCAACGAGCGCTCAATTTCGTAATCTAGGGTCGTCATCTTTAAACGCATGAATGGTAATAGTTCCCGACATCGAGTCAAAATGGGTTGTGCTCTGAACTCCCAGCTTCCTAAAACAAAGAAACAAAAATATCCTGAAATGCATATACAAAGTGGGTGTACTTTTTAGTCGCCCATCGACTCGATGCCCTGTTTATGTTTATACATATGTTCCGCTCTGTGCCTGTGTGTCTGGTCTTTTGCGAGATGTGTACACACGGAAATAAACAAAGGTCACGGCAAGACAAGATCTTGGTTTGTTAGAGTATAAAACAAAATGATCATTCAGAGTTCCGCTAGAAGAAGAAGACTCTCCGGGAGAAGTGAATCCTTTGCGTTCCTTCTTAGTTGGCACGGCCAGAAGACGAAATCTGCTGCGTGCCTATCCGATAAAGCGTCACTCAGTTCTGCTCGGGACTGGTATGTCAAAAATTCCGCACGAGATGAGAACGACGGGGCGTCTCTTTTGAATGTCTGGCTTCCAGCACGCTCTGGTTTCCTTACGCCGTGCGTTGGCTTTCCGTGATACTCACGTCAAGCCGGAGCATTGTAGAAGAGAGTGAGAGCGCACTGAAGGCGGGATACTTGAAACTTTTCCATGATATTCTCATAATGTGAGTTGCTACCGGTGCTTTTCATGGGCACTTGCGTCGGAACGGTGGGGGGGGAGGCATCCACCTTCCCACAGGTATTTTAAAACTTTATTGTAAACAATACGGGGGAAGCGACGGAATATTACTCTACCAGACTACCACCATTACTCTACTACCCTACCAGCACCGTCGTCACCTCCCCACCCTCCTCCCCGTCCGACGGCATATTGTTTGACGGTATTGAGAACGCATGCTCAGTTGATGTTCAAACAGGATACTTCAAAACGCGTGAAGCGGCACTTCAACGCCGTATGAAGTGAAAGTTGAAGTCCGGCCGTCCGTCCTATTTTTGGAGATCCACTAGGCAAACCTCCCGGCTTTCCTCCTTGCTTTAACTATTTTTTATGACGTCGGTGCTCGTCAGATTTGACGCATCAAGCGACCTGCTAATTGTGTGTCTTGATTATGTCTTCTGCCGTGAACAAAGCCGCCGTTGCCACGGGAGGAAGGTGAATTCAGTCCGGCCGTTTGGGTTCTACTCGCGCGAAAAGGCTTCGCCTTCTCAGACAAATGTCCTAGCCTTTTCCCTCTCGCGAGGTTCAGCTCAGCTCGGCTTTGAACAGCGGTGAAGGCCTTCACTAACAGGCAGCAGAGCGTGTGAGTGGCTGCCCGGACCCACGTCATGAGCACGCTCTAAGCCTCGGTGAAGGAAAAAATGGTACGTTGGCGGAGGGAATCTTTCTCCCGGCAGAAAGCACGGACGGTAGCGGACTGCCGCACGGAGTTGCACGACTTCACGCGTTCTGAAGCCTACTGATCGGAAAGCTTTTGGGAAAAAGGTCCCATTTATTGTCTTTCAAGGACAACGATCTTGAATGTGTGGAAAGTACGTTGGACGTGCATACTTATCTGTTCCTCGCAGGCGTAGAAGACGAAAACTCTGGGTTCCCGTGCTCTCCAGAATTTTGAGCGCCGATCAAAGCCTCTGCACTCGCGATGTTCGCTCTTGAAAAGCACAGAAAAAGTTGTCGCCGTGTATGATTCTGAGAATCTGGTGCGAACGCCCAACAATATGGCGGACCGTGAATATCCCCTATAGCACAACATACACTTACATGTAACAAATAGCCGCATGCTGTTTCTACAGTTGACATCGAATGGAGCAACTGTGTTTTGTTGTTTCCAATCGAATAAACCACAACGCCTCCAGCTTTCAGGGAGAAATAATGAAGTTCAGCAACGTCGCCCTGAACGTGACTGCTGTGCCGGTAAGTGATACCAGTACGGTGCATAAAACGCGCCTCTGACTGGTGTGTTTACCGCGTCAAAACAAAAAGTTGTCTCTAGATTCTCCCTGATGACGTCATAAAATATTCATGGTGCCACCATCCGCAATCCTGGCGGTGTCAGAGCAGCGGTAGTGGATGTGGCAGACGTCTGTTCCTGCTGCAGGTTGCTGTCCAGCTTGAAAGTCTATGGAAACTCGGACAGCCAGGAGTTGGAACGCCATGATGAGAACGACACTCGGGTTCTCTAGTGCTCTTTAAACAACATCTACGCCCAACGACAGGATCGCTACATTCTGGCGGTTGGGTGTGTTTATGCTATAAGAGTGCGGCTTTTGAGACGTTATTTGTTGTTACTTCGGGACCACTTTTGGTGCATCGGCTGAATAGGGCGCTAAAGAGATAAGTTGGTACGCGATCCGGGCACCATAAGAGCAAAAGTGGATCGGAATAGGGTGCATCTAATTCAACCCAAATTTGCTATTTTCTTCAACTTCGTAGTTCACGCCATACGTCATGCTGTACGAGAAGAATGGAAAGATGCAACTACATGGTTTCACCGGTTCAGTCTTCGACAACATCAGCGCAGCATTGAATATCACGTAAGACTCGTTCTTTTTGTGTTGTCCGCGCACGCCGGTGCTGACTTTCTTGACTACATTAGGATCTTGAGTGACCATCGTGGCAGTAGTAACTTGACCGAACGCCATTCGGTGTGCAGAGACTATGAGTTTAGGGCAGAGGTGAGTACTATTATAATTCATCTTGCGTGAATCACACTTTAAAAAATGAAAGCTGTTTACAACTCCCTGTAACACCTAATTCGAGCTCAGCTCTTGAGGAGAAGGAGGGAAGGGTACTGAGCGGAGGGTATACCTGTCCTCCCTCCTCTTCACCTCGTGATCCTGCCTGCTACTCCCCTCTCCCTCCTTCCCTTCACCTCCTCCTCCTCTCCTCATCCTTTAACCTCCTCCCCTCATCTCTTCCTCCCTCCCACCTCCCTCTCCTCAAGGGGGGGGCACGGACCTGGGGGGTCACTTGACCTCGGGGGGGGGGGGGTGCGTGAACTCACGGTTACGCCGACGCCGACGCCGCCTGCCGGAAACGTGCGCCTAAGAGCTGCGCTTTAAAACTAATGCCGGTGCGAGTGATACGCGAAACCGCCCTAGAGGGCGGTTTCGGCCTCTATGGCGAAAGAAGCGCGACGTCCACCCGGCTCAAACACACTCCGGACACTAGGTTTTTGAACTTTCCCTCTGCGTCTTGTATGCACGAAGGTAGTGTTTTTCGGTTCGCTCGAGTTATTTATTATGATCAATTGCGCCACAGTAGTAGGGAACATAAAGGAGCACAAGCTGCTGCTACTATGGTTTTATACATACCGGTTTTTATCCGAACTTTAGACGAGCGGGCGGTCGTGAAATCTACAGATGTGTGGCCAAAATGGCCCCAATACATGCCGACAGAGTGTCTTCCAGGAAAGAAACAGCGGTGTAAACATGATGTATGCCGCGTAAATACTACCCCGGTCGTACTTACTGAGCTCTGTCGTCGACTGAGCTACTCAACATGTTTGCGCGTTTCGCAAACACCAAAAAACGACGCCAATAACTAATCGTCCGCGTACACGAGAACGGTGAAAGAGGCGTGCGCTCTTCATCAACATGGGGAGCTGAAAGGCGTTTCGTAAAACCGCCATAGAGCCCAGAGCAGCCGAAGTGATAATAACCATTATAGGTTAGCCGCAGATAAGTGATCGAAATAATTTCCTCCGAGACATGTGCGGACAACCAAGTTAAAGTTTGCTTTAAAAAAATAGTGTCTTACGGAATCGATGGACAAAGTGAGCGCGGAGATTTGATTGTAAGCCTTCGCCTTCTAGCTACGACGTTGTTTTCCCGGAAGATTCGATGTGGGAAGCCATCCTAGAAGACGGCAGCTACACGGGTATGCTTAAGGCTGTTCACGAAAAGGTGAGGCGTTACATTTGCCAGTTCCGCAAAGCTGGGGCTAATTTTGTGCAAAGGCAGCGGTAACACAGTGTATTAGGTGGTGCTTCGCGGTTATGTTACAAGGTGAACTTGGTGCGCTATTGATGCCTCGACCACGCGAACGTCGTAGTGCGTAGCGTCCGGGAAAGAAAGTTATTTCAATGCTAGCGGTGCGATAGGAATGGAAAGCGAAGTTTCTCCCGTGCAGTCGTACATCATGACCAGCTATTGCACGACTCTCCGTTATCTACGAAGCAAGTGCCTGTTCTCTTTCCTCTCACCCCCGCGCACTCTCCCACGATATGAGCGAGCGCGCTCGATCAACAGATCGTAAATAAGTTCCATTTCCTACAGTACTGTTTTGACTACGTTTAACTGGGTTATGACGAATTAGGTCAAGGCATACGCAAAGAAACAGAAGGAAGGGAGAAGATCAAAGTGTGCGGCGACGTCAGAGCGTCGAGCTCTGATTGGAAGGATAGTGGGTAGGCACAAGCGACTTGCCGTTCTTCGGGGACGCGATTGAAGGACCGCGGTGATGATGAACGATAATAAATCTACAAAGGCTTGTTCACGCGGTAGCGCAGGATTACGCGTTCTGGGCGATCCTGAAAACATGCTTATATGGCAGTAATAACAAAGTCATCGGAACAACTGTCCCATCGCGCCAACCTGCGGCAACATGTAATCGCAGAGGCTACAAGGGAGGAGCAGAAGTCGGGAAAGTACCTGTTTCTCTTTTTTTTTTAGTTACGTGTTTTCCCGTTAGGTGCGGTCCGTCTTGCTGGAGGCGCGAATAGTCCCCGACAAGGTGACAATGCCAAAGAGGAGCTTCAGTTGTTCCGCCTCCAGAGCGAGCTTCCTTCGGCAACTCTGTAACGGTGCTGAAGTGCTCTGCAACCTGCAGCGCCGTTGGTAGCGCAGCCGCGCAATCAAAGGGTATTAAAGCAACATCACATGGAACTTGGTCCTCTATTTCAGATCCAACCTGTCTGGCTTCTGTCATTATTCGATGCATGATTTACGACAAAACCGCGAGCACCTGTACGTTTGCTACTCCATTCGGGCGGTACCAGTACGTGCATGCGACTTCCATTTGGAACGACGTCAGCTCCGGAAGTCTTTTACAAAAACAAATGCCAGAAGTACTCGAAGGTCTATCGGGAGTCAAACTGTATATAGACAACATACTTGTCTGGCATAGAACAGAAGCCGAACATAACGAGCGTCTTTCAGCCGAGTCCAAGCCTAGTTCAGGATGTCCACGACTTTCTGACCCCAGATTACAACAAAGAGGCACAGCGCTTACTAGAGGTGATTACCTATTTCGCCAAGTACATTCCAAGTTTTCCGTCAATAAATAAGCTACCACGTCGTCTCAAAAAACGAAAATAATGTGTTTGAGTGTACTGGCTTGAATGAAACATAGTGGAAGGTTTTGAAGACTCTTCGAGCAACCAGCCCCAAACTTGCAACTAGACGAGACTGGGTGGCGACCAGTTGCTTACGCATCGCAAGTACCTTGACTTGTGCATTCGGCACCAAATCAAGGTATTACGAAATTGAAAAGGAAACTCTGTGAGTCACTTACGGATTGGAGAGATATCTTACGTTGGTATATGAAAAGAGCGTTTTGGTTAAAACTGATAAGAAATGTCTTATTTTAAGGCGAAAAAAATAAGTATGAGACATGCCACGCTGAATTTCAGTGTCTTTTTTTTTACTGGTGAGGTACGAGTTTGAATTAAAGTTTCTTCTTGAAAATGACCCTAGTTGTGCTTGATGTTTTTTCAGGAGCAATTATGAAATGTAAAAGGGAAGGCTATTGAGACTCAGACGTCGAAATACATTCTATAGGGATTCAATACAGCATGGCCACTCTAAACACCTCAGAATGGCTACTAGCCCAGATGGCTAAAGATGGAAGTTTCGCACAGGTGATCCGTATTGTTAAAGATCAGCATTCAGTACAAAGTCTTTACGGGCCTTTGAGGAAAAGCTAACGGTAGTTGATGAAATTCTATCCAAGGGCATGAAAGGCGTCATTCTTTACACCATGAGGAATAACATTCTCGAGAGACTAGCGGACACCTCGGAGTATATAAATTCAATGCAAAAGCAGGGGATCTAGTGATTTGGCCTGGTTTCAATTAAGACATCAAGTCTCTTGTTCAGCGATGCCAAATATTTTATCAATACCCGTATAACCTGCACAAGTGAGCGACTTATTATGCTACCGGCTTCCGAACTCACATGGAGTCAAATTCGTGTTGACACTTTCAAATACACTAGCTGCTCTTACCTCCTAGCCTATAGCGTATCCTCGAATTTTTCGGAAGTCGAAACGCTTTGAGAACAAAGTCACCGGCTGTGGTGGAGAAGTTTAGCAGTACGCTCTCCAGACATGGAGTACCACTTGAGGCGTGCGAGGTAATGTGCCACGGTTTGCAACGCGCGAATTTCAGCAATTCGTTGACAAGTACGACTTTGTCCACTCTACATCGAGCCCACAATTTCCACATTTTTATAATTCAAAAAGGGGTTAAATTAGTCTAAAGAAAAAACGGAAGGAAATTTTTCAAGCGAACGATCTATTTATGGCTGAGATTGTAAATTACAGATCTACACCTCTAGAAGATGGCAGAAGTCAGAACCAGCTTCTAACGGGTCAAAAATTAAGGTTTCTCATTGGCGGATTTTCACCAGAAGCTCCACTACCACTATTCAAGCGTACTCAGTACGCCCATGCAGGAGCTTCAAAGCTTTCTCTTGGTGAAGGTAAAATCCTAAGAATCTCGGACAATGGGGGGTGGAAATGTAAGGCTTACGTGGAACGAAGCGTAGCGCATCATTCTTATATAGCCAGTAACGAAGGTAGAAAAGAGTTACGACGAAACCGGATGCACCTCTGCCCCTCCCACGAGGATTTTGCGCCTAGGGATAATCACTTTGAAGCACATAACACAGCACACACTTTACTTTCCTCTGGCCCTGCACGTGGACATGAAGGAACTGACGCTTCGGAGCCTTTCTCTGGAAGCGTCATTAGAGACAGACCCGTAAATACAGGGTAATCGTCTACCTCCATGAACATTCCTGTCGCATAATCAACACGTGTTTCAGAGCCAGCACACTGGCTGTGTAGGCGACAATTACAAACAACAGTATTGAATTCGATTATTTCACCCTCACCTTTAGCGAAAGGGAAATGTGACAGTCCTGGCTAGTGCTTTGGCAACTTGCGCGATCGTTTCAATTGCCTCCGCGCACTTACAGGGTATTGGAGCAACAACACACAACAACCTAATCCTCTTTCTTCGGTCCAACTTCCTGCCTACTGTCATTATTAGATACGGACTCTTCAGCGTACCGTGCTGAAGCGCGGTACGCTGAAGCACGGTACGCTGCTTCAGCGTACCGTGCTGAGCGCGTGCGCGCAGCCAAAGAACGACGGGGGCATGGAGCACGTCCTCGAGGCTACGGGTTCAAATGGCTGGCCCTGCCGTTCTCATTTACCAACTGTGTCTATCGAATCAGAGAAAACTAGAACGTTTTCTGATCTTCGCGTTAAGTCCCACGTTCGTAGTCCGAACGTCAGAATCTACGTCGCCAGACCCTGTGCTAAAAGAAGACGACACCCTTGCTGTCTCTGATTGAAGGGAGACAGTAGATAGACAAATTCGGCAAGCCTTTACGGCTACCCATTATCCTTCCAATCAAAACCCGCTGCTATGACGTCACCTCACACTTCCATCTGTCCCTCTTCTTCAGTTTTTATCCGTATAACGGCTTTGTACAATTTTTAAACGTTTCGTTTTAGAATACTCGATTATTTTTTTTCGTTTATTTATAACATACTGCAGACCATTATGGTCCACGCAGGTGTGAATACAACAAAATATATTTTCCGCATCACAACAAAATATACACCACAAAATCTTAGACAAAATGCAACAACAACAAAAAAAATTATACAGAAACACAAGAGGCAACCAGCAGCAAAACGTGAATTATCAATAAGAAACCAATACAGTTATGAAATGAGAAAAGGAAATTTCCACATTAGGACGAGAATTCGAGTTGTTAATCGACCTTGGAAAAAATAATTTAAAAAGGTCGGTGCCAGCAAAGTATGGAGTCCGTGAATGTGTCTGGTCTTTCTAGTGGTGATGGGTATTAAATATGCGTTGCGATTAATAGGAAGCTTATGATTTAGAAGAACAAACAGAACACTTAAGCCTTGCTATTTTCCTTCGTTCCTGCGACAATCTAATTTTATTAGTTTGCATCTGGGAGAAAAGTGAGTCAAACTGCTTGATTTTACTGTAAGTAAATCTAACTGCCCAACATTGAACTCTTTCTAGTTTATCTATGTGTTTTTGTTTAGTAAAAGGATCCTACTCTATGCTTCCATATGCAAATTTAGGTCTGACAATCGTAATGTAGGCTAATAATATCGCGTTCCTGGGTATGTTTTGTAGAGCGTCCCTAATATAACCAAGCTCTTCAAAAGCAGCAAATGTAATGTTATCTATGCATCGTGACCAGTTCAAACGCTTGTCGTTTCTCAGCCCAAGCTACTTGTAGTGATCTACCTCAGCGGCATTATAACACCTAATATTATAGGGTTCTATATTTGAAATCGAACACGCTTGTCGGGGTGGGTCTTTCGATTTTTTTTTGAAAAAATATATGTAATTGCCCCATTTCTGGAAAGAACAAAACCGCTTTTCAAAATTTTTTAAAAACATATTTCGCTTCACAAAAAATTATTGAGTGGAGCAGGGTGAAAATCTGTTTTTTACTCCGTGATTTTTCTACCCAGTTCTGTACGCTGGTATAAATACGGGAAGCGTACAAAACTCACAGTAATTTTTGGTGCTCTTGTATGTTATTTCGACTATTTTTTAGTTGAAAGGAAAATAATTTTGTTTTTTTGTTTATTGAGGTAAAAAATGCCAAACATCGTCTCTTTGACAATCCGGTGACATTTTCAGAGCCTTGTAACTCATGAGTTATTATATTTGTCGCTCACCAAATACTATGCGGGTGTAGCCCTATACATGGGCTATCGACGGGCATAAGTTTAGTTTATTTTATTTTCACTGAATTTTTTATATAAAATTTGAAATATCGTCGAAAATGAAATTTACCGATATTTTGAACATACTTTATTAAAAAAGGCCATTTTTTATTTCGTTCAATTTTTTTATTATTGCTGCCGATCATATGAACTTTCAATTGGCTTGATGCGATTTCCCCCTTTTTTGTTGTATCTTCTCTAGAAGGGGTTGAAATCGCTCCCATGTGACAATGCGGTGACAACTTCAGAGCCTTGTAACTCATGAGTTATTATATTTGTCGCTTACCAAATACTGTGCGGGTGTAGCCCTATACATGGAATATCGACGGGCATAAGTTTACTTTATTTTATTTTCACGGAATTTTTTATATAAAATTTGAAATATCGTCGAAAATCGAATATAACCGATATTTTGAACCCACTTTATCGAAAAAGGCCATTTTTTATTTCGTTCAATTTTTTTATTATTGCTGCCGATCATTTGAGCTTTCAATTGGCTCGATGGGATTTTGCCCTTTTTTGTTGTATCTTTTCTAGAAGTGATCGAAATCGCTCCCACTTTCTCAGAACGGCCAAACGCAGTTTCCGCAGGTCGGCTTCGCTGCAAAGACTATACTGCTTAATTGTGTGTTCAAATGCAGCGGGTAAATTCATTTTGATTGAGAACACTCGTGCTTGGCTACATATTGTTTTTTTCTTAATTTTTAATGATGGCAACTGAAATTCCTTAGTCCGATCGTTAGCGGTGCAGCGGATGTTCCATTACCTTTATTCCCAAACCAAAGCAATGTGTGCCTAGCCAAAGCAAATCTACCGTAGCCAATTAAAGTATAATCGTCAAATCGCTTTTCCATATTCCAGAAGGCTGTACAATCTTTGCATTAAGCTCGGTGCGACAAAGTGGAGAAACTAAAAGTCTACAGAGACATTGTGTGACTGCTTTCGCTGCCTTCTGTGCATGTGGGAATCGTTGCTTCTTGGCATCAGAGATATCGATCAGTCTTGAACAAAATCCAACACTTTTATTTTTAGCTGCACACACTCGTTCAAACAGAAGGGCCACCGTCTCGGGTTCACCGCTCGCTCGCTTTGGCTCCAGTTTTCGTTCTTTCCGTCTCGACTTACCACGCTGTTGAACTTCTCGGCTGCATCCGACCGCTGCGGTACAAAGTTCAGCTCGCCCCCCCGCGCTCGATCGTCTCGGCAGAGGCAAGCCGATGCCGTTGTCAAAAAGTTCCAATATTGCGTTGCTCGTGAACATGGACTATTTAAAGCACAACAACATATTGTTTTACAAGTGCATCCTAAATATATTAGCGTTAATTAATAAAAGTGTCTATTTATCGCCAATTGGTGTTTGTGTTCTGTAAAAAATTGTGTTCGGTTCATGTAAACTCTGTCCGTTTTCCTCACTTTTTTTCTGCAAACTGTTTTTCCTTCTAAAAGAGGGGCAGGTGATATTACATATTTTTTATATACACGCTGACAATAGAGAACAGGCAATTACATGGTTATTTGAACGCACGCGACAAGACGCATCATGGATTGGCGCCCGTGCCGGATGCTTCCTGGGTGTAACGGAGATGGGCCTATAGCGCGAAGGGCTGGGCGTGCTGTACGTGCCTTACAAGCTGTGTATAGCACAAACAGATATATGACCCCGGTCTGGCTACATGAAGAGCTCGTTCCGCTTTCTCCGCCCTTTGTGCCCTGGCTTTAGACATCGGATAATGGAACATCCGCTGCACCGCTAACTATCCGACTAAAGAATGTCAGTTAACATCATTAAAAATGAAGAAAATACAATATGCAGCCAATCACGAGTGTTCTCAATCAAAATGAATTTACCCGCTGCATTTGAGCACACAAATAAGCAGTATAGTCTTTGCAGCGAAGCCGACCTGCGGAAACTGCGTTTGGCCGTTCTGAGAAAGCGGGAGCGATTTCGATCATTTCTAGAGAAGATACAACAAAAAAGGGGGAAATCCCATCCATACAATTGAAAGTTCATATCATCGGCAGCAATAATAAAAAAAATTGAACGAAATAAAAAATGGCCTTTTTCGATAAAGTGGGTTCAAAATATCGGTTATATTCGATTTTCGACGATATTTCAAATTTTATATAAAAAATTCCGTGAAAATAAAATAAACTAAACTTATGCCCGTCGATATTCCATGTATAGGGCTACACCCGCATAGCATTTGGTAAGCGACAAATATAATAACTCATGAGTTACAAGGCTCTGAAGTTGTCACCGCAGTGTCACGTGGGAGCGATTTCAACCCCTTCTACAGAAGATACAACAAAAAAGGGGGAAATCGCATCAAGCCAATTGAAAGTTCATATGATCGGCAGCAATAATAAAAAAATGGAACGAAATAAAAAATGGCCTTTTTTAATAAAGTGGGTTCAAATTATCGGTAAATTTCATTTTCGACGATATTTCAAATTTTATATAAAAAATTCAGTGAAAATAAAATAAACTAAACTTATGCCCGTCGATAGCCCATGTATAGGGCTACACCCGCATAGTATTTGGTAAGCGACAAATATAATAACTCATGAGTTACAAGGCTCTGAAGATGTGACCGGATTGTCAAAGAGACGATGTTTGGCATTTTTTACCTCAATATACAAAAATACAAAATTATTTTCCTTTCAACTAAAAAATAGTCGAAATAACATACAAGAGCACAAAAAATTACTGTGAGTTTTGTATGCTTCCCGTATTTATACCAGCGTACAGAACTGGGTAGAAAAATCACGGAGTAAAAAACAGATTTTCACCCTGCTCCACTCAATAATTTTTGTGAAGCGAAATATGTTTTTAAAAAATTTTGAAAAGCGGTTTTGTTCTTTCCAGAAATGGGGCAATTACATATATTTTTTAAAAAAAATCGAAAGACCCACCCCGACAAGCGTGTTCGATTTCAAATGAAACCACCCTATACTGAAAAGAGGCTTCTTTTTATTCGTGATCCTGAGAAAGACAGTTCTATTTCAAGGCTCAAGGACATCTTTTAATGGTCGCACAATCCCTGTATAAATTGTAAACTCTAATATAGTGAAATTTGATCGTCAGTACATGTTATATCCTTAAATACTACGCAATCATCCGCAAATTGCCGCATCCTCACACCCGAGACAACAGTAAAAGTAATACTATTTACGTAGATTAAAAACAATAGTGGCCCCCGTAAAAGGTTCTTTCGTTTCGTTGTTCGGTCGACGATGGATGTTTCGTCGCTGCCGGGCGTCGCTTGTTGAAAAGCTTCCGGACGTCCAGCAATTCCGCTCGCACCTGTGACTTCGCTGGCAGACCACCAAACCGCTCAGACGTTCGTAAAGGTGAAAAGTAATTTAATAGAAGATTCAGGACTATCAATCAAGCAAGGTTACAGGAATAGTACGGTGCCAGATATCGGCGCACTTGTTGCCGGAGTGTGGGTTAGGAGGGTGTTGCTGAGAGGTCCGTCTCTCTCCGCTCCCAGTTCCAGACTAACTCATTCCGCGGGCAGAGACCAAAGCAAACCTCTCAAATCAAAGCAAACGCCAACGAAACCAAAGCAAACTTCTAAAAGAGAAGCAAGCGACAATAAAATCGAAGCAAACTTCTAAAAGCGAAGCAAGCGACAATAGCCCTGGAGCAAGCGGCAAATGAGTTTTCAAAGAATACGTTAACAAGGCCCCGTTTCTTTGCACGTGGGGTCCGGGGAGCCGCGGAGGGTCCCTCTGGTGAGGCGAGGCCAGCCCCGCGCCCCGGTCATAAATCCACGAACGGTCCCCAGGTTCCAGATGGCCCCCGCTCTAGTCAGCGAGCGGATGACACCGGACAAAAGGCGCATCTTCGAGGAAAGCCTGTTGGTCCGAGCCAATTTCGTTCTTTGGCATTCCGCCGCTTAATATAACATGAAACAATCTTAAACGAAAATAAATGGGGTTTAGCCACACAACCTTACACCCCCACCTAAGATTGAGATAAGGACCCTATGGTTCTTATACACAATTACATAAGAGCTCCTACGACACCTCATCCCCGCGTGTAGCAACTCAAATAAAAGGAAATCAGCAGTGATAATAAAACGTACACATATTAACCCTTGTCTTAAGTAACGTCACGTTACTCTAAGCAAGAAAAATACATGAATGCACACACTGGCTCACGTAAACACTGCGCACAAAAAAATACTAAAACAAATGACTGCGAGCACTTTGCTCAGAACCACTCAAATCATGCGGAAAGGCGGCTCCAGTGAGTTTCCCCGGAAGGCCAGGCTAACGACGTATGCCATGAGGTCGACAAATCACACCGTCCAACATTCGTTTGGGCAGACGCGAGAGAGCATCGGCATTAAGATGCTGCGATCCCTTTCGGTGTGTTATTGTGATGTTGTACCGCTGCAAAGCGAGGGACCAGCGCACGAGCTTCGCACCCGTTGGACGCGTGAGGGTGAGGTACGCCAAGGGATTGTGGTCGGACACCACGTTGACGGACGCGCCGAACACCCACGTATCGAACCTCTGAAGGGCCCATACAACGGCAAAGGCCTCGCGCTCAATGGTGGCCCAACGCATCTGCGTGTTAGTGAATTTGTGGCTCGCAAAAGATATGGGCCGCTCTTTCCCATCAGTCCCCACCTGAGCCAGGCACGCCCCCGCCGCATGCGCGGACGCGTCAGTGAATAACCAGTATGGCCGTTCGAGATCTGGGGTCGCCAACATGGTCGCGTCACACAATGCCTGCTTTAAGCTCAAGAACGCTCTCTCTGCCTCTGGGTTCCAGGGCAGAACACTCGGCACCCCCTTCCCGGTTAGCTCTGTCAGAGGCTTTGCGATCTCGGCGTAGTTCGGTACGTAGTCGCGGTAGTATCCGCACAGACCAAGCAAGCTCCGGAGGTCACGTTTTGTTTCTGGTCTTTTGAGTCCCTCTATCGCCTTAATCTTGTCAGGATCCGGACCATGCTTTCCGGAGCCGACCAAATGTCCTAGATACCTGATCTTTCCCTTGGCCACCTGACACTTCTCGAGGTTGGCGGTGAAGCCTGCGTCGCACAGCACTCTGAACACTACGTCCAGATGCTTCAGGTGGTTCTCCCATGTGTCCGAAAAGACAGCGATGTCATCGAGATAAGCACAGGAGTAATCCTGGTGCCGTGTCAAGAGCCCGTTCATGACGCGCTGAAAGGTTGCCGCGGCATTCTTCAACCCAAACGGCATTACCCTCCATGCAAATTGCCCGAGGTGGGTCACAAAGGCCGTCCTCTCCTGGCTCTCCTCGGCGACAGGGATTTGCCAGTAGCCCCTTCTTAAGTCAATCAGCGTGACGAACGAAGCCGCCCCGACGCGGAAAATCAGCTCTTGTTGTCGAGCCATCGGGAAGGCGTCGTCCGTGGTTCCGGAATTCAGCTGCCGATAATCGACGCACAGCCGAATTGTGCCATCCCTTTTGAGACGCATACCACTGGGTGAGCGTACTCGCTAGTGCTCGGATAAATGAGCCCCGCTTCGAGCAACTCACCAACCTGTCTTCCCACCTCTTTCTTTAGCAACTCGGGCACCCGATACGGGTAGGATCTCCTCGGCACAAACCCCTCGCGGAGGGAGATTGTGTGCTCTCCCACATCTGCCTTTCCAGGTGTCTCGGAGAATAAGCCAGGGTAGCGGTCGAAAACCTCGCGCACCTCCCGCTCCTTACGGGGGGCAAGGTGTTCAGTCGAAGTCTCGGGCAGTCCGCGATAAGCTGCCTCGTCCACTAGCGGAGCACACTCTACCTCTCCGAAATCCTTATCATCTTGGAAGATGACCCCCATGTGGCCCACGCGAGCGTAATACGGCCGCATGTTATTTGCATGTACGGTCTTCCTTTTTCCGTCATCAAGCATTACTTCGTAGGAATTGTCACGTTGTTTTCCCACGACCGCAAAAGGGCCGCACCACTTCGCGTGCATCTTCCCTGGTCGGTCCGCGCGAAAGAGAATCACCTGATCCCCTTTTTGGAAGCTCTTCTGTCGCGCTCGTCGGTTGTATCGAGTCGCATAGTCGTCCTGTCTTTCGCTCGCAGTGAGCCCAGCGATCTCTGCGGCTTCCTTCAGCTTCGCCCGTAACTCGTTCAAATAGCGGGCCGGCTGCTCGCGCAAAGTGTTGGGGATATCTACTTCCCCTGTCCATGTCTTCTGCAGGATTGAGAGCGGTCCAACAGGGGCCCTCCCGTAGAGCATCTGAAAAGGCGACACGCCCGTCGTGTCGTGGGGGACCTCTCTGTAGGCCCACAAGAGGAAAGGGACGAATCTATCCCAGTTCCCGCGGTCCCTGTCGATAACGTGGAACAACATGTTTTTGAACACTCGGTTCCACCGCTCGACCGAGCCGTTGCTCTCAGGGTGTTCGGGTGTTGAGAACCGCGGAGAGCTCCCCATCCTCTCGTGAAACAGCTTGGTTAACTGTGCAATGAAATTTCCGCCTTGGTCGCTGCAAATGGTCTCCGGTACCCCAGTGCGCGCGAACATCTCCAGCAAAGCGTCACAAGTTTTCCGAGCCGTGAGCGCCGTGAGGCAAATAACCTCGGGCCATCGAGTGTGGAGATCCGTGACGCACAGGGCGTACTTGTGGCCTCGACCGGACGGAGTGTCCAGCGGGCCGATCACGTCCACATTTACCACCTGGAAGGGGTAACTCGGGCGCGTTAGAGGCGTTATCGGCACCTTATCCGCGAAGCGTCGGTCCGCTCTCACCTGACAACCGTGGCAGCTCCTACAATGCACGCGCACGTCTGACTCTACGCCGGGCCAATAAAAGCTCATTTTCACCCGAGATATGGTCTTCTTCGTGCCCAGGTGGCCTCCCCATGGAGACTCATGCGCCAACTCCAACACTGATGCTCTCTTCTCTTTTGGCAATACCAGTTGCCGATAGCGAATGCCGGCTATCTTGTCCTCGTGGAATAACAGGCCATTCACGATACTCATGCCGTGTGTGCCCTTCTTGGCCTGTTCCCACGCTTCTTTGAGTTCTGGGTCGGAACGCTGTGCCTGCCGGAACATAGAGTTTTCCTCCGACCTCAAATTTTCCTCTGGGAGCTCGTTCTCTCCTACGACGACAGTTGGGTTTAAACTGCCAGGTACGTCCCCGAGAACCTCTCCCGAGAGTCCCAACACCTGCCCGAGCGCTTCTCCTTCAGTGGGGTCAGTTTCGCTCCCGCGGGTTGTGCAGAGCTCATCGGCGGCACTCTCTCCCGACTGGTCGGGCGGGAGGGCCGTCGCCTCGTTCAGCATATCCCACGCTTCTCCCGACAGGAGGCAGTCTGCCCCGGGGGACAGCTTTTCCGTCACCGCGCACAGGAGGGGGACAGACCTGTCTACGTCGGATTGGGCTGCCCCCGCTCTTACTAGCTGAAACGCGATGTTAGCCAGTTTGGCGGTCACCTTGTCTCCGAAGGCAGACACGAGAGTTATCTTTCCTGCCTCTTCGATGAGGTCTCTAGGAATTAAACTATCGCGTACCACCGTAATCTCCGCCCCCGTGTCTACGATTGCTGAGATTTTAATGCTACCGCATTGAATTTCTACCTGGGGCAAGTTTGCAAGGCCTGGCTTCCCTTCGTCAACCCGCGACACGTTTGCCGTTACCTCACTCCTATCGACGGGCGGAGTTTTGGCTTCTAGCGCCACCATTCGGACGTCACCTTTACGAGGCCCGTCTCCCCGAACTTCTTTTCGCTGTTGGCCCCTCCCCGGGCATTCCCTAGCGAAATGCCCGCCGCCGCAAAGAAAACAGGCCAGCGGCGGTCTGTCAGTTTTTGGCTTTTTCTCGCCCGCGCGGGGTGGCGGTAGGGGATCGGGCTGCTTTTCGCGACCCCCGAGCGGTTTTCTCCGTGAGGGCCATCATTCGGCTTAGGCCTTGTGTCGCGCCCCACAGCGGCACCCTTTCCCTCAGCGTCCTCAAACGCTTCGATCAACTTGGCCATTTCTCCCGGCGCCGACCAGCCTGTGCCCTCCTGATGCTTTACGTACTTGTACGCCTCGTGGCTCAGTGTTGCCTTTAATTGGTCGGCAACAACGAGCTTTGCGAGGTCCTCTCTGCTCTTTACCTCGTGAGCATCTATGTAGTACGAAAAGTAGCTCGTCAATCGTGACGCAAAATGCTGCCACGATTCACTTCTGTTTTCCGAGCCCCCTAAACTGTCTCAGATACTCCCCCGGAGAGAGCCTCAGCTCTGACAGGATCGTTTCCTTCACCCGACTGTAATCGTCTAACTCCTCCGTTGAGAGCTTGGAAAAGAGGTGCCGAATTCTCCCCGTTACCAAAGGCAGTATGAGGTGGCTTTTAACCTCGTTTGGCACTCTATATGAGCTAAAGATCCCCTCGATCCCGTCAAGCCACACTGGTACCTCTGGGTCCGACGGGATTGGCGTCAACAAGCTTTTGAGTTTTTTGGCGAAATGATCTAGCCTGTTTTCGCGCGGCGCCCCGCCGTCTGGGCCCTCTCGCCTCTCAGGAGCCATTTGGAGCTCGATTTGTTTAGTCTTTTCTTTCTCAATAGCGAGCAGCATAGTCATTCTTTCAAGCTCCATGGCGGCTTTGTTCGTTTCAAGCTCGATCTTTCTAAGCTCCATGGCCTCGTTACGGCTCTCTTCGTGCCCGCCGGCCGCGGCGTCAACGACGGAGTCCGAACACTCCCCTCTGCGTTTTTATTCATAGCGGATGGTACCTCGCCAGCAACGGTCCTACCACTGCGCATCAACATGCACTACAAAAATCGGGTTGTTACGGCCTTCCGAGAATATCATCTGGAACCACCTACCGTGTTCGATGCTTGCTGGCCCCAGGTTCGCCGCAACCACTGCTTTTCTGTCCGTCACAAAGTCCGTATAGCGCCACGCCGGTCCGTTGGCTGGCTTTCTTTGTGCTTCGTCCTAGCAGTCCGTCGCCAGGTACCTCGTTGGGACCCAGTCCGTTGGTCCTCCTTGCGCTCGACACTTTTGCCTTGCCCGTCCGTCGGCAAGTGGTGGCCCCGAGACACAGTCCGTTGGTCCGGGTTCCGGAATGGTGCCGCTCGCCGCTGCTTGTCTTGCCGATTTGATTTTCGGGACGCCGTTCTTCTGTCCCTCTCCGACGCCGATGAATACTCTTCCAGTCCGTCGGAAAGCACTCTCCCAGAACACGGTCCGTCGGTCCGGGTCTTGACGCCGAAGTGGTCCCTTGCCAGTCCTTGGGGTTGGCAGATCTTATCCCTTGACTCAGTCCGTCGGTCAGGATCGCCGGATGTCTGCTAGCTGATGGCCGCCTAAGTCACACCGAGGTACGAGCAGAGTCCTGTCGCGGCTGCGCCAGTAAAGGTTCTTTCGCTTCGTCTGTTCGGTCGACGATGGATGTTTCGTCGCTGCCGGGCGTCGCTTGTTGAAAAGCTTCCGGACGTCCAGCAATTCCGCTCGCACCTGTGACTTCGCTGGCAGACCACCAAACCGCTCAGACGTTCGTAAAGATGAAAAGTAATTTAATAGAAGATTCAGGACTATCAATCAGGCAAGGTTACAGGAATAGTACGGTGCCAGATATCGGCGCACTTGTTGCCGGAGTGTGGGTTAGGAGGGTGTTGCTGAGAGGTCCGTCTCTCTCCGCTCCCAGTTCCAGACTAACTCATTCCGCGGGCAGAGACCAAAGCAAACCTCTCAAACCAAAGCAAACGCCAACGAAACCAAAGCAAACTTCTAAAAGAGAAGCAAGCGACAATAAAATCGAAGCAAACTTCTAAAAGCGAAGCAAGCGACAATAGCCCTGGAGCAAGCGGCAAATGAGTTTTCAAAGAATACGTTAACAAGGCCCCGTTTCTTTGCACGTGGGGTCCGGGGAGCCGCGGAGGGGTCCCTCTGGTGAGGCGAGGCCAGCCCCGCGCCCCGGTCATAAATCCACGAACGGTCCCCAGGTTCCAGATGGCCCCCGCTCTAGTCAGCGAGCGGATGACACCGGACAAAAGGCGCATCTTCGAGGAAAGCCTGTTGGTCCGAGCCAATTTCGTTCTTTGGCATTCCGCCGCTTAATATAACATGAAACAATCTTAAACGAAAATAAATGGGGTTTAGCCACA